>BGPR01016823.1:0-33768 GCA_013235015.1 Araneus ventricosus | reverse complement strand
ATACTTTCTCTTTGTATACTTCGTATACGAGAAAGTAAAACAAAAAAACAAACAAACCTGAAATCAAATATCTGTTGCCACGTTTCAAAAAAATATTACTTTGAAGCAGGCGCGATAAAATAGGCAATGCAATGAATACTAAAGCGAAAATTCTGCTTTGGAATTGAATTCCCAAGAAAACAATTTATACTACCACAACCGTAACAATTGCAAAAGCGCGTGAATAAAAGATTTGCTGAAATAATGAGATCGGTTTGATTTACAACAATAAAAAAAAATTGTTAACAATTGGTGCTTGAAAACGTTATTTATTGTTGAAAATAAAATTTACAACAATAACAGATTGCTACCAATACGCATGCGCATGAGAATCGGATTAAAAGAAATTGAATATGCAATTTCAACGCCTCTTTTTGACGGATTTGGCCCAAACTTTTATACGGACCTACATTCATAACGATAAAACTGTGTACCAAATATTATCCATTTAGCTATTCAAGTTTTTGAGTTATAGCGTTCACATGACCGCGGACAGACAGACAGACTTCCTGTTGACGGATTTTGTCCAAAATTTGATAGAAACCAACAAATTATGTTTAAAGACCACATACCAAATTTCATCCCCGTAGCTCCAATACTTTTCGAGTTATCGTGTTCACAGACAGACATAATTCCAAAATTGTGTTTTTCGGACTCGGGGAGGTCTAAAACGTGGAGATTCGTCAAAATTTCGAGTTCGAATTTTTTGACGATTACTATACTTTCTCTTTGTACACTTCGTATACGAGAAAGTAAAAAGAGCCACTCTTCTGAGACTAAAACTGACCGAGTTATGGAGCTTTGAATATCGCTGACTTGCACCACGTTTCACTATTTCAATATCCGTCTTGAAGACGATCCACCAATCAATGCACAGCACTTGCTCGACGAGGTAGCTGATTGGTTAAAAATCATGAAATTCGAAGCTCCAGAACTCGCTCAGTTTTAGTCGCAGAAGAGTGGGACGTTTTTTGTTCAAAAAGTTAGAATGTCAAGAATAGTTTGCTAAATATGACTGATAGGACCGGGGCCGTATAAAAAGTTAGAATTCGTAATTTTTCAAAAACATATTTAGTGACTCAAAACACATAAATTATAATTCCTCCCTTCATTTAAAGCATTTTTTCAATTGGAACTATATGTCTGTCTCTAACGGTTTAGAAATTACCTATTAGACCACGATAAGTGTGGACACCCTGAGTATTTAATCTAGAGTTTTAACAGAATGTAAAACCATTAATATCTATCACCTAAAGACAATTCTGATTGCCTAAAGCTCTCTATTACTGAATTCGGAATAAATGTTTTTCATTTTTACCTTCTCGTATGCGAAGTATACAAAGAGAAAGTATTGTAATCGTCAAAAAATTCAAACTCGAGATTTTGACGAATC
The DNA here is from genome assembly GCA_013235015.1 of Araneus ventricosus. Lineage (NCBI taxonomy): Eukaryota > Metazoa > Arthropoda > Arachnida > Araneae > Araneidae > Araneus > Araneus ventricosus. Next base: position 32,336 of record BGPR01016823.1, on the reverse strand, counting down.
TCCACGTTTTAGACCTCCCTGATTCCGAAAAACACAATTTTGGAACTATAAATGTCTGTGTGTGTGTCTGTTTGTGAACACGATAACTCGGAAACTATTAGAGCTACGGGGATGAAATTTGGTATGTGGTCTTTAAGCATAATTTGTAGGTTTTTATCCAATTTTGGACAAAATCAGTCAACGGGAAGTCTGTCTGTCTGTATGTCCAAAGTCATGCGAACACTATAACTCAAAATCTTAATGAGCCTGATGGCTAAAATTTGGTACATAGTTTTATCGTCATGAATGTAGGTCCGTATAAAATTTTGGGCCAAATTCTTCAACGGATTGACTGCCTGTCGGTCTGTATAATCGCATACTTGTTTAACTCCATACGCATGCGTAGTGGTAGAAATGCCTGTGCAAAGAAGAGACACTACGCAAACTTGGCAGTTTTCCAAAAACCAATCCTGGCAGCGAGACTTTGTAAGGAAGCAAATATTTAGGGCGTCTCGTTTTACTTGCGTATTGAAAGCAATCTCTGCGCATGCGCAAGCTATTCAGCGAGCAAGCTATTCTCCTGTTTTCTTCTCCGCACGCGGAACTCGCATTGCTAGAGTTTGATAAAAAAAAATAAATATTGCGAAGTTTTAATACATACGCACCTTTTTGAATATGATTCTTCACCTCAATATTTTACTATCACTATAATCACCAATGAAAAACCTTCTGATAGTCATTGCATTCTGGGTTACAGTTGGTTCGAACTTTTTATCAACGCAGGGGGAAGGGAAATGACAAATGTTTGAAAAGTATATGAGAAAGTTTAGGCGAGACCAATCCCGCTGGTTATTTTTGATACTATTTCCTGAACCTTAAGTGTAGCTGAGATAGATACTTTGCTAAGATCTCCTAAAAGTCTCGACATGCACCTCAAATTCTCCACATTCATCAGAAGAATTATTTTTACCACGAAGTCCCAAAATGATGAATTAGAGTTAAAGAACTCCACGACTGCGTGATTCCCAACCGTGCTAAACAGGGCCCTGATTCAACCATTTCTCTATTCATTACACGCAACCGCGAACTCAGTCAAAAAATGCGTTAGTGACAAATTAAGAATGCCCCGGCGGGAAAAAAAAGGCACCAGAACTGTTCGAAAAGCTCCTCTCTGAAGCGAGCAAAGAAAAGAAGAAAAATTTCCCCCGTTCCGTTAGGAAGGGGAGTTGGAGTAGCAATTACTTTTTCACCTGACTACTGCGGACTATAGCATTTCACTTATTTTCTGGAAATGGAGAAGTTTCATATGGTGGAATTGGCTGGTGCTGAACTTTTTTCTTGAAACTTCACATTTTTATGCCTTGACTTTTTTTTACAGGAACTGTCGCATCAGTAGCGCTTGGGTGAGTCGATTTAACTCGGCGGAGTTATGGAGTCGGGTTGCGTTTTAATTTTATAACGCGGCCCGGTTCTAAGAAAAGTGATTTTCGCAAATGCCGTGTCTTCAAATAGGGATTGAAGACCTGGAATTTTATCTTGGTGATGAAAAGTCAAGAGTTAGATGTTTCTTAACCGGATCAGGAGGAGATGAGGGATTCTACAAAAATTGCTTTTTCCTCAGAAAGATAGACGCAATATTTTCTTCTTCCACACCTAGATGAGAAGAATGCCTAGCATCAATTCAGTTTATGAAATAAAATAATTACAGCAATTCCATAAAGATTGGTATTTTTACTTTCTCGTATACGAAGTATACAAAGAGAAAGTATTGTAATCGTCAAAAAATTCGAACTCGAGATTTTGATAAATCGCCACGTTTTAGACCTCCCCGAGTCCGGAAAACACAATTTTGGAATTATGTCTGTCTGTGAACACGATAACTCGAAAACTATTAGAACTACGGGGATGAAATGCGGTATGTGGTCTTTAAACATAATTTGTAGGTTTCTATCAAATTTTGGACAAAATCCGTCAACGGGAAGTCTGTCTGTTTGTATGTCCGCTGTCATGCGAACACTATAACTCAGACACTTGAATAGCTAGATGGAAAAAATTTGGTACTCAGTTTTATCGTCACGAATGTAGGTCCGTACAAAATTTTGGGCCAAGTCCGTCAAAGGGTTGACTGTCTGTCAGTCTCTATAATTTACTTTTGAAACGATTCCGTATCTCCACGCGCATGCGTACTGGAAGCAATCTTCTGTGCACGCGAAAGCTATGGAGCGAATTACGTCAGTTTGTCTTTGAGACTGCAAGAGCGGAAAATCGTTACGCATCTCTTTGAATTTGATTCTTTACCTAGATATTTTTGAATCACTATAAAGAAAAACCTTCTGATAGTCATTGGATTCTGGGTAGGTTCGAAATTTTTTAGCCACGCGGGGGGGAGGGGAAACAGCACCTTTTTTGGGGAAGTATACCAGAAAGTTTAGGGGAGAACACTCCCGCTGGTTTAATATTGAAATGAACAGGGAGAAACTCAAAACAGCGCATTCACGAAGCACGTTCTTAAGAGGTTCTACTATATGTTGAATGCGTCCTATATTAACCCTTTGGGTACATTTGACGAGTGAGACTCGTCATCTGCTTACTTGGGCGAAGTTACGGTGGACGAGTCTGACTCGTCATCTGAATTTAAGAAGAATTATTGCCGCAAGTGGTTTTGCCAAATTATAGTATCCGTGGGCGTCCTACAAGTAGCGATGCGCCACATCGTTTGCAAGCGAAAACTTGGGCACATTTTCCGGAGAATATTCCGGCAACAGAATTAAAGAAACACCCTACAAAACGGTGTCGCGTATGTTATAAACATAAAATAAGAAAAGAAACCACTTGGCAAAGCAAACAATGCCAGGTACCTCTGCATTTACCGACATGTTTTGAAAAATACCACACGGTACAAAATTATTAGACTATAAGTTGGTTCTTGTTCTATATAAATATTTATATTTTGTAACTAAAATGCTGTTTCAAAAATATATTTATATCACCAATATAAGTATATTCCAAATAATATGTATTACTTTTACATATTAATCCATATAGCGACAAATTAAATCCGTGCCATGGGCATAAAAATCTTCAAATAATTCAGTACTCAAAGGGTTAATTTGACGAAATCAGTGGGACTTTAAACAAACAATAACTGCTCAGGTTAAATGCATTATAACATGGCCCACCTGCACCCCCCAAAAGAAACTTGATGCAGTTTTAACAAGCTTCATCGCAACTATCTCTTATTGGCAGAACATTCCCCTCTCTAGCAGAGATGTGGATGCCCTATATCTGTGAAACAAACCCTTGTTGGAAGTTCAGATTTTGAACCAAGATGCGTAGAGAATTTAAAATCTGATTCAAACATCTTCACTAAAATAAAACACGAGCATTTTTTTTCGCTTTGCTTCACACTTCTTTTTACGTTTCTTAAACAGATAGGATTATACTCATAAATATAGTACTTTCGTCAATATTTTGAAGGGTTTGGCTCATCTCTTTTAGTTTAACGATCCAGTGTGAAAACCAATAACAAAATCATATATAAATTACCAAAAAACATATAAAAGGTCGGGAGGAAAACACTTTTCTCTTATTTTCTGATGACTAAAACCAATTATATTTATTACTAGCCGCCTTCGGCGACCAACTTGTTCGCTAGGAATTTAATTTAATTGAATGCATAATTTGATATTCATGGTTCTCTTAACAAAGTAATTTTAAAAACTTGAAATTGTGATAGATATCTAACCCGTGTTCTTTTAGTGCCTTGCACCTGTTGCGTTCTTTGTATACATGTACGTATTTTAGAGAGTCAAATAACTGTCCGTGTTATCTAGCGACTAATTGCAAGTTGTCGGTGCCAACTTCACTTTCTTATTCCGCAGGCAAAATTTGCAACTAATCTCAACTTCAAAATGGCGCAGCACATTTTATGTCCAGCAGTATGTTAGCTGGATTTAGACATAGTGATAAAAAGAATCAAACCATAATCATTCAGCTTACTGTATATATTACCAACTAGCCTCCTTCGGCGACTAACTAACTTACAGCAAGTAACGTTGTTTCCAATAACTTCTCGTTCCATTTAATTTTGGAAAAAAAATTGCGAATGACTAATTTCCATTTTCTCTTTACGTATAAATTTTTAAAGTTAGATTCATTCATTTTAATTTTTTCCTGGGACTATACATTAGTCATTACTAATATAATATCCCAGATCCTCCGGTAACGCTCTGACGTCACCAACAATAAAACTCGCGTCATAGCACTGCGAGACGTTAAACAGCTTTATTTCATTGTTAGAGAACCTGAATGTCGGTAATTTTAAATTTAAAAGAGTAATTGCCGTTCTAATTTCAAATTTAATAGCTCTAAAATAGTGAAATAAAATTTTCTATCGATTGATATAAAATTTATCTCGCTAGTATAAATTGTTCCCGAGAAATTTCAAATTATATTAATCCTATATTTCAATATAACTTCCGTTTTTTTAAAGAAAGTAGTAAATTACGTCAGTGGTATATCATGCGCGTGATATAGTTTGGACGCCAAATTGTATCTGAATGCAATCGTGGCGATGTTGTTTTCTTGCCAAGAATTAAATTAGCCACCAGTGACGTGAATCTACCATTCGTTCTCAACCGCCGCCAGTTCCCGTTAATTCCAGCTTACACGATGACTATCAACAAATCGCAGGGGCAAACTTTCGATCATGTTGGAATTTACCTCGATGAGCCCGTCTTTTCACATGGACAGCTCTATGTTGCACTTTCAAGGTCTAGGATTCCCAATCACGTTAAAATTTACACAAAGACATCTGAAGTACAAGGAAAATTATTAAACAACGAAAAATACTTCACATGGAATGTTGTTTACCAAGAGGTTTTTTGAATAAAGAAATATGTAAATAAAAAAATATTACCTGTCATAAAACATATGTTTAATTTATTTGTTTTCAATCATTGTTAAACATTTCTCTCGCATATATATCTATTTAAACACGTCAAATTGGACGGAAAATCTCTCGAATGAAGAGGCAATTCGCACCCGTCAAACTACGACGGGTGATTTTCTAGTTACTAAAGACACTCATTCCATTGGAGCAAAAGTACTCCGACTGGTAGAAAATACCGGGTGGTTAAAATTCCAGATTCTTCTTCAGAGCACTGTAAGAAGAGAAAAAAACGAATGGTCATAAGAATGCCATAAATCAATGTTACGCATTTCAGAACGCGAGGATACGGATAACGCGAAAATTTACCTACCGTTTACGTATCAACGATTTACCCTATCGATCTAAAGATGGACGATAATTTTAAAGAGAAGCAATCAGTCGGTAGTATAAATGCAAGTCAATCGTCATTTAATAGTTCAATCATATTCGTCAGGCATGTTAATGACTTTTAATTCGATTCTTCACTTTTTCCCTATTTTGAAGAAAATAACTCCGCCAGGCGCATGCGCTAAGCGCGGAGGGTTTCGGAATCCGTTGCTAAACAATAGTCATTACTAAGAACACTCATTCCATTGGAGCAAAAGTACTCCGACTGATAGAAAATACCGGGTGGTTAAAATTCCAGATTCTTCTTCAGAGCACTGTAAGAAGAAAAAAAAAAAACGAATTGTCATAAGAATGCCATAAATGAATGTTACGCATTTCAGAAGTGAGGATACGGATAAACGAATAACGCGAAAATTTACCCATCGTTTACGTATCAACGATTTACCCTATCGATCTAAAGATGGACGATAATTTTAAAGAGAAGCAATCAGTCTGTGGTGTAAATGCAAGTCAATCGTCATTTAATAGTTCAATCATATTCATGAGGCATGTTAATGACTTTTAATTCAATTCTTCACTTTTTCCCTATTTTGAAGAAAATAACTCCGCCAGGCGCATGCGCTAAGCGCGGAGGGTTTCGGAATCCGTTGCTAAACAATAGTCATTACTAAGAACACTCATTCCATTGGAGCAAAAGTACTCCGACTGGTAGAAAATACCGGGTGGTTAAAATTCCAGATTCTTCTTCAGAGCACTGTAAGAAAAAAAAACGAATGGTCATAGGAATGCCATAAATCAATGCTACGCATTTCAGAACACGAGGATACGGATAACGCGAAAATTTACCTACCGTTTACGTATCAACGATTTACCCTATCGATCTAAAGATGGAAGATAATTTTAAAGAGAAGTAATCAGTCGGTAGTATAAATGCAAGTCAATCGTCATTTAATAGTTCAATCATATTCGTCAGGCATATTAATGACGAATTGCTAGCGATAGAGGAGTGTAATAACTAATGTTAAAAACAACAAACTGTCAGCTTAATTAATGGATATCATTTAAAGCGAGGTAAAGAGTTCTAAGTAAAAGGAAAATAATAATTATCTTAACGAGGTGTTTCTTTTCTCCTTTTTTTGCGTCATTCGTTCTCCCATTGCAGTGAAATGCATACCACAAAGATTCGAGATCAGGTGTTTTTGTGACCTCTGTTTTTCCTCCCCTCTGCTGCAACCCTGATCAGAAATTTTAACCACCTGGTATATGTCATAATTCGGTTTAGGGTCTTCATCGATCTGTTTTGATTTTTCACATATTTCAAAAGGAAAGTTTAGAAGTAGACTTTCAGCAAATTCTTGACAATGAGATAGCATAAAGATAACCAAAAAGTAAAATTAGTAAATAAAGCAAATTTAAAAATAAATTTAAACATACATTACAAAATTTAAACAATGTTCAAGTAGCGCACAATATACCGCTGCTGCATACAACAAACAACGGAAGTCAATGATAATTCAAAGAAAGTAAAGACCACGAAATAAACCCTGATAGAATCGAATTAAACAGACAAGGAATCCATTCTAGCCCACTTTTTCAAGGTCTATAGCCTAAATTCGAAATGGATTCAAATAAATTGGGAAATTTTTCTGTAAGAGGCTTGACCTAAGTCTAACCAAAGCCTCTTCGTAGCCCGAAATTTCCCAAACCACAAGACAAACAAGGTAAGTAAACAACAAAAGAATTTTCAGAAAGAAAAACAGACATAATACCGCTAACAAGATCGATTTAAAAATTATTAGCCTTCCGGCAAAAATACCTTCATAAAAATATCAGTAAAGAAGAAAAGTTCAAACTTATTCCACTCTTGCAAAGACTTAAATTGCCCAAATTCAACTCACAGACAAAGAATAAGGATAATCCCGCCTTGAATTAGCAATAGCCTTCCAATGCAAGAATGCTGACTTGGTATTGGGATCCATGATGTTTGTTATTGCAATCATAATGCAATGAATTTTTTTCGAACCATCCCTTTTCACCAGTCATTTCGAGAGACAGCGGTGACCTAGTGGTAAGGTCTCTTCCTCGGGGCCGGAGGGTTCCAAGTTCGAAACCCGATTCCACGGAAGATTCGCTGCGTGTGGGGCCTATGTTGCACGTTAAATCATACATAGGGGCGCCCTGCCGTTGGTGTGGTGCGATACAACCCACCCCGACTCAGCCTATCGTATTGGGTTTAAGGCATTAAAGAGTCGGAGGGGAAGAGAACTGACCAGGAGGACGCCAGCCCCACTCGCATTTATTAAAAGTTTTTCCTCACATATGCATGCTACACCCCGCAACATAGGTAGAAATTAAATACATATATAAAAGTCTCAAATTGCAAGGGCTCACCCGGCCAAGGAGACACTGCAAATAACAGCATATGGATTGAAAGTTATTTACTTATAAAAATTTACCAAGGCCGGGGAGAAACAAACAATATATTCCCAATCTTAATTACCAATGGCATTCCACCCATAAGATACAATGTGTGAGATGCAGCGCAAATACAAAAAAAAGTCAACCCAAAGACACAGACAAATTAAATCGAACACATAAACAAACTCTACACACAAAAGGAATTATTAAAACCATTATGAAAATCCTAAAAGCTTAAATTTAATTTCAAATGTTTAAAATCTCAGAATCGACCACAAGGCCAAACAAACTCTCCCCAAAATGACCAACTCAAAGCATACTATTAAAATTGAAAATAATTAAAATCAATTATGTATTCAATTAAACATAAAATCCCACAAACTATGTCATTAAAAATATTTAAAAAGGGGTAGACCAGCTACACCCTACTCAAGCGATCACAAATCGCTCTACTAACTTTAAAGCAATGGTGTGGTGCAGAAGTTTGGAGAGAGGGGTGCCGGCTCAGGTGTCGTCCTCGTCATCTCACCGCGATTCAAAATTACGTGGTTCGTCCCAAAATAGCCATCGTCTTGCTTCAAAACGGGACGTTAATATAGCTAAACTAGCCAGTCCTATTACTACAGGAATCAAGTCACGTGACGTTGCAGTCGTAGGACAAATGAAGTTGCGCATATCACTTAACTACACGTTGGGATAGCAATGCCTATCAAACCTTAATAAATTTTGTCACGCTTTTTAAAAGATTAATGGGGTTTTGAAATAAAAAACAATCAATTCAGTGTGTGCGTGCGCGCGTTATCCTATTATGATGAATGAATTCGACGCATGAAGCATGAGAAATGTAGCTTACCTATTCATTTTAAAAAATCAGTCTCGAAAGTGAAGAGTATGTTACACAAAATGCAGTGGAGCTGCAGAGCTGCAGTCCCCCCTGAAATTATTTTAAAAGATTGTATTTTTGTTTTCATTCTAATTGGCTTACTTTTCCACTTTGAGAATTCAGTGATCGACGAAACTAGCAAAAAGTAATTAAATACGTAAAGGGAAGACGGGAAGTCAATCAAGAATTAAGAGAGATACAGACCAGAGCTGCAAAAGTTTTGCCCCTCCTCAGGTTCCGAAATTAACGCAATGATCGACGCGAAGCGGGAGAAAAGCAACCCTTTCTCGGCTTGAATGGCATTCATTTGAGCTGCATTTTTCCCAGCTCTCGTTTGGCGCGACTTCCTCATTTGGCTCTTTTTCGCTTTTTCTCAGTAGTTAAGTAGTTTTTTTTAAATCCAATTCTGGAGGAGTTGTAATTTTTTGCTTCTTTATGTTTTTTCGGGTGCTGATTACGAATCTGAGGTTTGCCACCAATAATTTTTGTTGGAATTTTAGTTATAGCCAAAAAAACACGAAAAAATTTTTTTTCACAGTTTTTTTTTTTTTTTTTTGCTTAACTCAAAAACTATCAATTTTTAGTAAATCATCATTATACATCAAAATAATCATCACAAAATTAACTACAACTTAGGTCTACGCAACTATTGCAGCACTGCTTATTTCTGAACTGACGAGCCGCAACTGACAAAATATGTTCATTCTTGTGCAAATATGCTTTTCAAGCTGATGTGATAAAACCGAGCAAAAAATAAGCTTCGTGATGATGCTTTGATACGGGTCTATAAGTGGATGATTTGCACAGGCATATTGAAGCTAGATAGTCACAATAAGGAATAACTGAATTCATCAGACATGTCAAATAATGACAAATCAGCTGCACAGTGACTTAAGTAGAGACAAATCAGTTACAAAGTGAGTTAAATAGCATCAAATCAATCACAAAGTGAGTTAAATAGCGTCAAATCAGTTACAGAGCGATTTAAATAGCGTCAAATCAGTTACAGAGTGAGTTAAATAACGTCAAATCAGTTACAAAGTGAGAGCGTCAAATCAGTTAGAGGGAGTTAATAGCGTCAAATCAGTTACAGAGTGAGTTAAATAGCGTCAAATCAGTTACAGAGCGAGTTAAATAGCGTCAAATCAGTTACAGAGTGAGTTAAATAGCGTCAAATCAGTTACAGAGTGAGTTAAATAGCGTCAAATCAGTTACAAAGTGAGTTAAATAATACCAAACCAGTAACAAAGTTAATCAAATAACGCTAAATCAAGAGAAAAAAAAACGAAACCAGAATGTTCCAGATTCGAAATTTAAAGGAAACGCAGAAGAGATGAGAAGTGAGAGAGTTGGAATAGGAATTACTTTCCTTTTTTCTCTTAGTTGTAAATGACTAGAGCATTTTCTGGAAACGGAGAAGTGGAGGAATTGGCTGGTTCCCTCTGATTTTTTTTCTGATAATTTTACTTTTTTCCATCCTTCTCCATTTTTTTTCTGGAACTATTTCTCCAGTACACGAGTCGATTTAAACACTCAGAGCAGTCACGGAGTCGAGTTGCACTTTAATTTCATGTGGCCCGTTTGTAGGAAAAATAATTTTTACAGACTCTGCGTATTCGTACACTGATGGAAGACATAGAATTTTATCCTGGTGGTGAAAAGTTAAGACGTATATGTTTCTTTTCTCGAATGAAGATGAAGGATTTCATAGAAATTGCTTTTTTTTAAATATAAATTAAAAAAATATATTTCCATGTGAATTCTTATTTTATACACATTAATTGATGTAGCACTTTATAACAAAGTATTCATACGAAAGAAAACAACTTTGATTCTATATTTTTCTTTTAAAATTTTATATTAATACTGTACACACAACAATTGTCAAATTAAAACAATATGAAGCAAAATTGAGGAATGATTAGTTTTATACAGTTTTCAGCTCACATTTTACGTATTATAATAAATAATTAAACCACTAACAACTTACTTCTCTAAATCTTAAAGAAAATCTCACATTTCTATGCGTTTATAGGAACAAAACATTAAATATTATGTTCTTCATAATATGAAAAGTAAATTAATGTTTAATTATATATCTTCTTTACGTTAAATGAACTTATGATAATTAATCCATCATCTAGATGGGTTAATGATATTCAACATCAAAACTTTATAATGCAAAAATTCTTATAGTGGAGAAAGAATGACTTTCTTCTTAAAGGAGAACTATTTTTTCTTTGGGTTTGGCACGAATCCCGGACGCAAAAATAAGTTATAATAACAATCTGAACAAATAACGTTATGCTCTGAAAAGTTTAACAAACAGATACAAATTCTAGTAGGCTTAAATTTTCCTCATTAATTATTTAAGTTTTTATACCTGAATACAGTAAAAGCCATGTTTTGAATGAATGAATAGTTTTGAACAGTTTTTGAGTACATAAATTATAATATACTAAATGTATTCTACAACAGCACAGGAGTTTTTCTTGCTCCCCCCTGAAGTAGTGAAAGCTCTCATGGGTTTCTGAATATGGAACTGTCTACCAAGCTATGTAAATGCACCAGAAACTTCATTTATGTTACAAAAAGTTTATACAAAGGTGTTTTTTTCACAAATTGTGGTGGTTACAAATGGAAAGTTGCACAATTTTAAACAAGAGGGTGTGTTCTTCCCAATGGCGTAGCAAAGGTCGGTAGGGCCACTTCTCAGATGGCAAAGAAAGCTTGTCTAAAAGGTTTTGGAAACCTTGTCGTCAGCAAGGGTAAAGGGTTGTCACAAAGGTTACCAAGACAAGGGTTGAACCTTTCGGCGAGGTAGCAGAAAGGCTCGCTAGTCAACAAGAAAGCAGGTTTTCAGTAAGATTTCCCCAAGCTTTTATTACAACTTTGTTTCAGGCTTTCCTCAAGTTTGTTGCATGCCTTTTCGAAAGGAAAAAATAGAACCCCCTTTAATCCTACAGAAAGGAATCCCCTTTTCAAAGCCGTAGTCCTACAAACTTTAAATACCTCCAAACCGGGGATCGAACACGCGTTCCTAGAGTTGGAAGGCAAACGCAATAACCACTATACAGGATGGGGCTACCCTCGATGGGACAGGTGGTTGATAAGAAGCTTATCTACGTCAATTTTGCGGGAATGGTTTCCGAAACGGTTTGCGCGGAAATGCTTTCGCGGACTTGTCGCTCAAACCTTGTCGGTGAGGTAGTTCATAAAAAAGCTTTCCTATGTAAACCTTGCGGCAATGGTTTCCGAAACGGTTTGCGCGGAAATGCTTTCGCGGGCAGCCTATGGAAAGTAAAACGGCAACCTTCTTTGCTATCTGAGTTAGAGAGGAGCAGGACCCGGAGTTGGCACGCTGGCCTCTCCAGACACCCGGGCGGGCCCCGCACTTAGGGGCCAGGGCTAACAAGCAGGGGTATAGTGGAGGCCTAACCAGGAGTGGATTGAGCTTTTTGGGGGGCCCTGGCGCTAAAGTTCTTGGGGCCCTCTGATAGCATCACAAATATGTGCTTGTGAATTTTGGCGTCTCTGTTATCAGTGGCGGATTTTGTCAATATGAGGCCACAGTCGCCAACCTGACTTGAGGCCCCCTCCGTATAAAATTCGCCGTCGGCTTAGCCTTACGATGTCCATAGAATAGTTTTGAGGCCGTCTACCCTTACCCAATGTCGTAACTTCGCCATCGGCATAGAAATACAATTTACGTTCAATAGGTTTTGAGACCCCCTCAATAAGGAATGTCGCTAATTCGCCATCAGTTTGCACCACTGTGTACTTCGAATGGATTTTGAGGCCCCCTGGATTGAGCGCCTCTAACACCTGTGCGGAAAACCGCCACTGGGCCTAACACACCGGAACGCTGTTCTGATGCTGCTTTTTTTACCCGAAATAAATAAGAAAAAAATTGTGGAAACGTCCTTAAAACAGCGCGATTTTTGTCACCAAAGTTAGAGGCCTGAAACCAATCCGGAATATATTGGAAAGAAAAACATTTATCCACAAAGAAGAAATTAAAAATAGTCTTTTAAACAAAGTATGAAAAGAGGCTTAAAATCTTACCTCTTATAAAAGTTGTGGAACAAACGAAAGGACGCCGTTACACAGTGGATGGAGATAGGTGCGCGCATCTTCCCTCACTAGATGGAGATAGGTACGGGTATCTATTTACTATGTTTACCTTATAACGGCGTCCTTTCTTTTGTTCCACAACTTTTATAAGAGGCAAGATTTTAAGCCCTTCTTTTCATGCTTTGTTTAAAAGACTGTTTTTAATTTCTTCTTTCTGGATAAATGCTGTTCTTTCCAATATATTCCGGAATGGGTTCAGGTCTTGAAGGAAATTATTAAATTCAGACCTTAAAGTCTTTTTCCTCTACAGAAAACCTGTTATAGTTCTGAACCTGCATGGATCAATGGCCTCTGATGAAGTCATCCGCCGGATTCTTAGTTCTTATCGTAGTCAGCTATTATTTTTGTTATTTTTAACTCTTCCACAATTAAAAATTCCCTTTATGAGTATTTATATTTATTTTTGCTTAGAAGTACATTGCAAAGAAGAATAAAAGCGATTTCCAATAATCGGCTGACGGTTATGAAACCTCAAATGTGATATTTCAAAGCAACTTTTTAAGATAGATTTGAAGTATAGTTAGTAGATGTTGAATGAAACCAAAAAGAAGGCAGACAAAGGAGTTAAAACAAGACCTAATACTAACATAAAAAAGGAAAATCGATTGATTAGCAAATCCGCCACCAAACACATCTAGGGATATAGAAGTAGAATGCATTGCTTGTCGTGGAAGTTGTGAAGAAAATTAGAATAAGTTTAAAACTTGAGAAGGTTGGTCGCATGAACTATCAGCAGACATTCATGATTCAATATTTTACTATTGTGAATATTGCAAATTAAAAAAAAGAACTAATAGGATAACGATGGAAATGGAATCTATATAAATTGGAATTATTTATGCTTTCTATAGAATCAATATAAATAATATTACCAGGGGAAGATCAGGGTTTTTTAGGGGCCCATTTTTGGGAGAATTTTTTTTTTTTGTGGAAAAAAAAAATTGTGAAAATAAAAAAAAAATTTGTGAAAAAAAATTTTGTCATGTAAAACCTTCAATTTTAGCAGTCATATTTCTATATTTTACGTTTAATATCAAAAGTGTTTCATTGAACCAAATATGTGCAGTTATTTGATATAATACTGAAACCAGCGGGAGTGGCCTCCCCTAAACTTTTCGTATACTTCTCAAACATTTGTCATTTCCCTTCCCCCTGCGTGGATAAAAAATTCTAACCTACTGTAACCCAGAATTCAATGACTATCAGAAGGTTTATCATTGTAGATTATAGTGATTGTAAAATATTTAGGTGAAGAATCATATTGAAAGAGATGCGTATGTATTAAAACTTAGCAATATTTATTTTATATCAAACTCTAGAAATGCAAGCTCCGTGTGCGGAGGAGAAAACAGGAGAAAATGACCTCGTTCGTTATCGCTGAATAGCTTGCGCATGCGCAGATATTGCTTCCAGTACGCAAGTAAAACGAGGAGAAAGTGACGTAATCCTTCCGCGTGCACAGAGATTGCTACAAGTACACATGCATATAGAGAATCGTATAAGAAAAAATAATTACGCAATTTGAACGCCTTTTTTTAACCGATTGAAACGAAATTTGGGCACAGATCTATAATTAATGTTAGCTACCATTATACCAATTTTTAATTATCTAAGCCAAAGGGTTAAGGAGATATCATTTTTACAATTATGCGATTATACAGTCCGACAGACAGTCAACCCTTCTACGGATTTCGTCCAAACTTTGAAACGAACCTACATTCATGACGATAAAACTGTATACCAAATGTTATCCATGTAGTTATTCAAGTTTTTGAGTTATAGTGTTCGCATGAACGCGGACAGACAGAAAGACAGGCTTCCCGTAGACGGATTTTGTCCAAAATTTGATGGAGACCTACAAATTAAGTGTAAAGACCACATATCAAATTTCATCCCCGTAGCTCTAATAGTTTTCGAGTTATCGTGTTCACAGACAGACAGACACACAGACAGACAGACATAATTTCAAAATTGTGTTTTTCGGACTCAGGAAGGTCTAAAACGTGGAGATTCGTCAAAATCTCGAGTTCCAATTTTTTGACGATTAAAATACTTTCTTTTGTATATACTTCGTATACGAGAAAGTAAAAAGGGGACGTTTTTGTGAATTTGAGTTTTTTTGACGGGGCCGTTTCCATGAAGTGGAATTTTGTGAAGGGGCCGCAAATCGGTCCCAATTTTCGCCTGGTTCGACCCATGATTACACAAAAATGAATGGTGTTTTTGGTCTTTGCATCGCAAAACATATTATTTAACTGTCACACAACATAGATAAACTATGAATAACATTCATATATTGTCGGCAATCACTCATAAATTATATGAACGATTATTGCACATTTATCTATCCATCTTAACTTTGCATCCAGAATGCATTACAAAAAGGTGAAATTGCCTTTAACAATATAACTATCTTAACCAATCTATTACTTCTCATATAAATATACCTCAATGTTTTTCATCTTATAGTCAATCCTCAATTTAAATTCTCAAGAAATTACTGTAAGATAAAAACTCGATGATTTTTTTTTACTCCAAAAAGAAATATCTCATTATCATATTAATAATCCAACCGCATATTTTATTTGTGGATTTTTTGCGAACATTATTATAAGTTCATTAACATCATTGACAGTTCTGATGACACTGATAATTGATTATGATGTATTTATAATGAATTTGATCTCAAGATTTTGCAAAATGGTTTATGAGTTCCTGCGTAGAAAATTTTTCGTCTCTCTATGATTACACTCCGTACAAGTTTATTGAAGCTTTAAAAAGAATAAAATGTGGTAAGTTGCATCTTATAGTCTCTGAAATTAAATTGTGTATAAATATTAAAGAAAAAAATCGAATGCTTCAAATTAAAGAGCTCGCTCATAAATAGAATTGAGGACAATATATTAAGAACATAATTAAGCATACTTCCTATTGTTGACTTCGTTATTTCTTCCTTATAGTTTAATGGCTTATATTCTACAGAAAGTAATAAAATAATTCATGACTTTTAGTCACTACAATATAAATTCACAATTATATAAAACTGTCATACTTTTTAAAAGGAAATTGCTATCTTTTATTTTAAATCCTGATTTTAAAAGTTTTAAATTTTGTGGTTTATTTTTGCAAAACTCAAAAATATTAGAAAATTAAATTACGGTTATATGAAATAAATCCGTTTCCCATATTCTATATATATATCTAGAGCAGTCATATTTTTCTGAGGAAAATGTAGACACTACCTAAAAAATTCATTAACGATCTTTGTGAAAATATTTGATTTTTTATTACAAAAATGAGCGATAATTTTAAGATTTATTCATATTACAAATGCGAGCACTACACCAAGGAAATGCATATGCGTATTGTTTAGCAACGGATTCGGAAACCCTCCGCGCTTTTGCGCATGCGCCGGGCAGAGTTATTTTCATCAAAATGGGGGGAAAGTGAAGAATGGAAGCGTGATGTTTACATTTTACTGAGCGTGATCTAACAAAGAACTCCGGAAATGCGCTCATACGACTCATTGCCTAACACCCCTTTCCGGTGTAAAATCGCCCAAAAGTGGTAGTCTCGGAATCCGTTGCTGAACAGTACTACCATTGAGAACAGCGCCAATATGTGGTGTGAAGTGTAAGGCGTCAATACGAACTGGACCACGAGGCAGTACCCACACCATAGAAACCATAACTTCGTTAATGATTAGCTGATATTTCAAATGTTTGACTTTTTTTAAACGTTCTTTGTTTGTGCTCTGTTAATATCTAATGTTAACGAAACATATATATATATCCAAATATAACTAGTATATAATCATACAGAAATAAAGTAAACAAAACATATCAAGAATCAAATCCTATACTAAAAAGTCATTATTTGAACAATACATCAATTTTAAATAAAATCTAATAAATTGAAATTACTAAAGATACCATAAACAAAAAATCAAGTTTAAGCATTATATGTAAACAAGTGAAAGAACACTGTTGTTATATATATATGTTATATATATATAATGTTGTTATATATATATATAATCTAAATCCAAATAAAACCAGTATACAAACATACAGAAATAAACAAGAATCAAATCCTATACTAAAAAGTCATTATTTGAACAATACATCAATTTTAAATAAAATCTAATAAATTGAAATTACTAATGATACCATAAACAAAAATCAAGTTTAAACATTATATGTCAACAAGTGAAAGAACACTGTTGTTATTAATAATAATGAAATAGGCAATCCAAGTAAATGGAGTTTTCAACAATGAAAATAGCAGCTTGGCTGTGGACAAGCTTTAGCCAGGTTAAATTAATTTTGTTGTACAAACCATCCCTGTTACTATTGTTGTTGAAAAAACAGACAGGGTAATTTACCCTAAAATGAAAGAATTTAGAAAGAAAAGTCTTATACTAACCCTAACTATAAAGCATGACTATATATAAACGACTAAAAATCAGGATAAAATATGTAAATATCATTATATTGCACCAAGATATTGCACTAAAGACAGTAAATATATAATTCAATCAAGTACCCATACTTTACATTAAACATAAACTAATCTGTGTCTCCTCTTAAACTTACCAGAATTCATCTCTTTCAATATAGCCCGCCATGCATATTGACATCACATGTTGCCACAACCAAAAATCTTACCATGAATCAGCATAATAATATAATATAATCAGCATAATATATATATATATATATATATATATATATATATATATATATAATATTTTCATTGTTGTAGTCGTCAAATAAGGAACAGGCCGAGTTATTAACTATTTTTATTTATTATGGGAAAGTGGCGCAATATACGTACATCTCGTATGAAAGTTTCATGTAAAAAAAGAACGAGAAATCCCTACATTCTCTCAGATAAGGGATTAACATATAAACACGTGATCAAAGTGAAGGGAATATTAGCTATTTTTAGTAAATTACGCAAGTGTTTTAGGGAAAAGTATGGCGACAACAAGTTGCTGATTTCCCGATTTATGTAGGCGCGTGGAAGTAATTAGAATATTCTTTTAGTAATAAATATGCCGAAACGCGAGATTGAATATACCTCCATCCCGGGAAATATGTTGGAATATAAAACGAAAATGGAGTTTAAGAAAAGTGATTTTGGAATACATTAAGATTTTACTTATTTTGAAATATATAATGTTAGAATTTAAATAAAATAAAGTGAGATTATTACTTATATATATAAATATTCTGGAATGATAATACGGAAGTAATAAAGCTCATTCGCATAATAATTCTATGGTAACATTAAATATTCAATAACAGTTTATACATTTTTGTTATACCAAGTTAGGACTAAACTCTATAAAGTCCTGCATTTACCGAGATTTAATTTGGTGAAAATCCCATGAAAGTAAATTAGATCCTAAATTAATCTAAAATGTACTCTCCCAGTTTCTTGATGCAGAATTTTGCTCGTTTCGCGTCCAATTTTATATGAACGATATTTCCCTCGCTTTTGTTTTTATATCTTTAGTTTCCTTCATCTTTTCTAAGTTGTAAAAAAAAAAAATTCGTACTGTTCTTACTTCGTCTAAGAAGTAATAACTTTCTTTAAGAAAAGACTTTTCAACATAAATAACTCAGAAAAACGCAGTTATTCTTTTGCAGAATTTAATGCATCTTTTATTTTGAGGTGAGTATTTTTATTGTATTTTTCGCACTAACTGGTTTAATGACTTAAAACTGATACCAAGAAATTCGTAAAATGTCAGCTACCTGAAAAGGAAATAAATAATTGCATTATTATAGAATTTTTCTTAATTTGTTTTATACTTCCTTGTTAGCCGTTTTTACAGTACTATCGTCTAAAAGTATAATTAATTTTTCATGAAATTCATCTTAATTTAAAAACTGTGTGTGTGCGTGCGTGTGTGTGTGTGCGTGTGTGTGTGTGCGTGCGTGTGTGTGTGTGTGTGTGTTTGGTTTAGGTAGTTGTTATAGTTTTTATTACACACTTCTTTTCCATATTTAAATTTTATCTGTGTATTAAAGTCTTTTCTTAGTAGCAGTAAAAAAGCATCCATATTTCCATGTTAGCTATAGGAACTTTTTTACTTTCTCGTATACGAAGTATACAAAGAGAAAGTATTGTAATCGCCAAAAAATTCGAACTCGAGATTTTGACGAATCTCCACGTTTTAGACCTCCCTGAGTCCGAAAAACACAATTTTGGAATTATGTCTGTCTGTCTGTGAACACTATAACTCGAAAACTATTAGAGCTACGAGGGTGAAATTTAGTATGTGGTATTCAAACATAATTTGTAGGTTTCTATCAAATTTTGGACAAAATCCCTCAACGGGAAGTCTGTCTGTCTGTATGCTCGAGGTCATGCGAATACAATAACTCAAAAACTTGAATAGCTAGATCGATAAAATTTGGTACACAGTTTTATCGTCATGAATGTAGGTCCGTATAAAAGTTTGGGTCAAATCCGTCAACGGGCTGACTGTCTGTTGGTCTGTATAATCGCATACTGTTTTCCTTTTGAAACGAACTCCATGCGCATGCGTGCTGTAGCAGTCTCTGGTAGCAATGCCTGTGCACGCGGTATGATTACACAACTTTGCCTTGAGACGGTAACAGTAGAAAATCGGTTCGCGTTTAATCGCACGCATCTCTGAATTTGAATCTTTACGTAAATATTTTAGAATCACTTTAATCTACAATGAAAAGCTTCTGATAGTCATTGGATTCTGGATTAGAGTAGGTTCGAATTTTTTTATCCACGCGGGAGGAAGGAAAACAGCACCTTTTTGGGAAGTATACGAGAAAGTTTAGGGGTGATCACTCCCGCTGGTTATTATTTGAAGAGAGAAAAGTTTGCAGGATCTCACAAATAAGTATAAAAACAGATTCATTCAAACGGCAAAACATGTTACGTTGATTGTTTTTATATTCTCTACGATTTTCGTATCACTTCTAAAAGCATGCATTTAGTTTCTTACAACGTTGAAACTCATAGGGTAAACAAGACAGTTACAAGCACCTCGGATATTTATTGAAAACCTTATCTTTAATTTTTTTTAAAAAACTTCATGTCAATACAGTAGAGTCTCCCTACAACGAAGTCTCCCTGCAGCGAATTTCTCCCTATAACGAAATTTTTAATCGTAATGTTAAATAACATTCAAAATATTCTCCATATAACGAAGTGGTTGTCTCCCTATAACGAATTTTTTCAGACCTTTATCTTTTCGATTTTTGTCATTTTTGAAGAAAGTTGCTAATTTCTGTGCAAACAAATCGCTCACACGTGCCTGTTTCTGGAACCACTCGCATTGTTCATTCCAGCGATAACACATAACAATAGAATGCTATGTGAAGGGTAATGCGGTTGTGGGGACCTGGGTTTCTACAGAGGGAGCAACATTTCTACGGGTCAAGATTCCAAGAATCGGGGTGAAAACAGCAAATGGATGTGACAATACGCATTTTATGTTTATCCGTACTAGTACATATTATTCTCTAAATTGGTGAATTGTCTTCACTTTTGAGCATTTTATTTATACAATAAAAGTAATATAATTTTAACAAATTTATAATAAATATTACCTCATTTTTAACTGAAAGTCATAATTAAATATTTTTGAACTTATCGCACATACTAAAAGATTTGTAACATTTACTTAAATAACTGCAAAACTCTCTAATCTCCATATAGCAAAATTTTCTCTATCGCGAATTTTTAAACTGGAACCAAGCAATTTCGTTATAGGGAGATTCCACTGTATTTAATTTTACCTAACCTAACCTAACCTTAATTAGGCATTTAAATGTAAATTAATAAGAATGAAGGGATGTGAATAACTGTGGTGTAAATTACAAATCCAAAGGGTGCAAATAATCGATTTTACACTACTTATTCTCAATATATTGCAAAATATTTTCTAAGGATATTTTTTTTCATGGAACTCTTTATTCTGCTTAAAGTAGAGTAATTCAGGAAAAATTACTAAGAATCACAACTTGATTGAACTATTTTTACTGTTTTTTTTTTACTTTCTCGTATACGAAATATACAAAGAGAAAGTATTGTAATCGTCAAAAAATTCGAACTCGAGATTTTGACGAATCTCCACGTTTTAGACCTCCCTGAGTCCGAAAAACACAACTTTGGAATTATGTCTGTCTGTGAACACGATAACTCGAAAACTATTAGAGCTACGGGGATGAAATTTGGTATGTGGCGTTTAAACATAATTTGTAGGTTTTTATCAAATTTTGGACAAAATCCGTCTAAGGGAAATCTGTCTGTCTGTCCATGTTCATGTGAACACTGTAACTCAAAAACTTGAATAGCTAGATGGATAAAATTTGGTACACTGTTTTATCGTCATGAATGTAGGTCCGTATAAAACTGTGGGCCAAATCCGTCAAAGGGTTGACTGTCTGTCGGTGTGTATAATTTACTATTGAAACCAATCCGTTATCTCCACGCGCATGCGTACTGGAAGCAATCTTCTGGGCACGCTAAAGGAGCGAATTGCGTCAATTTGTCCTTGAGACGGCAAGAGTGAAACCTAGCAGTGTGCGATTCTTTACATAGATATTTTTCAATCACTATAATGAAAAACCTGATAGTCATTGGATTCTGGATAACAGTAGGTTCTAATTTTTTTAACCACGCGGGGGAAGGAGAAACGGCACCTTTTGGGGGAAGTATACGAGAAAGTTTAGGGGCCAACACACCCGCTGGTTCATGATAAATTGTATAATAATTGTAAATAATTCTTTAAGAGTGTCAATAATTGTCTTTTTTTTACCCTATGAATACTAGCAGGTGAATGTTATCCTCATGTTAATTTATATACATTTCAGTTATTATGAGAACTTTCTTCATATCAGCATGATGTTTCCACCTCTTTTACTTTATCTCACATTTGATTGCAATAATTATCTTCGAATAATTAAGCTTTATTTTAAAATTATGATTGGCATTTATTCAAGAAAAGTTTTGCTGCTATTCATGATAGGAAATTATTTTAATAAGTCTAAAACTCTTTCAGAATATGCTTCGTGGGAAATATAAGAATTACAACAGTATTTCAAATAAGAAATGGAGAAAGGAGTTGCAATTTGATTCACATTTTCCTTTAATCTCAATGGGTGAATTCCATCAAGTCAGTAAATAGCGGCTATTTAACTGATTGGACGGATTTCAACTAACTACATAATTTTTAAGGATAAATTTTCCCTATAATTCTTAGAAAACTACAAAATTTTTACGCAGTGTATTTCGCTTCTAGGAATAAATTCATTCAAAAACTCTCTTTCTTCATAGCGAATTTCAAAAGTTGATTAAAAGTTAGAAGATTCAAATGTTTGATTTTTTAAAAATTTGGCCCTTAACGACATTTCAGTATCAATTAGAAATGTATTTATGTAATTTATAGAAATTATGTTGATTACAGAAATCATATTTTCCAATAAGCAAAACTCATGTTTGGAAATAATACAAAGACGCATTTTTTCGAAGTCATCGAATCATCAACATTTATGAGAACATTAGAAACAATTATTTTTAGGATTTTCTTTAAAATTGTTCCTGGATCCTCCTCATATATTATGGATATATCTCTCACTGAATTTCTTACTATTCAGAAACATAATGGAATTAATTAATTACAATAAAAATTAAAAACAACTTTTACCAATAAATTTTATTTAATAATTAGCAAAATATCGTAATTACTCTTGTATTCTTCCCGTGTTAAATGCTTATAATTCGTGCTTGTAACAAAAGTTACAACTTTGTGCATTAAATAAATCGTTTTCATTTTTATTCGATAATATTTTTTACGATTACGATTAAAATAAAACAAATAAAATCGTTTTCATTTTTATTCGATGATATTTTTTGCATAGATTAAAATAAAACAAATAAATCGTTTTCATTTTTATTCGATGATATTTTTTACGATTACGATTAAAATAAAACAAATAAAATCGTTTTCATTTCTATTCGATGATATTTTTTACGATCACGATTAAAATAAAACAAATAAAATCGTTTTCATTTTTGTTCGATGATATTTTTTACGATTACGATTAAAATAAAACAGTCTCAATTAATTTAAGTAATACATATTCCTAATTTTTTTTCACACGTCATAAAAGTAAAGCGTTCCAAGCAAACTCGTTTGCTGCAATTTGAAAATGAGATGAAGCAGCTGTTGCAGAAAAAAAAGTCAAGAGCGAATGTTTTTTAATGCAAATGGCCAATTGCTTTAATTTCACCAAGAACTGTTCTTGCTCGTCAGCTCAATTTCTTCACCTCATTTAGTTTTGCTCGATTTATATCCACAGATTATAAATGTCCATGCACTTTTTTGCTTTGTGTGCTTCGGGAAACGTTCTATTGCTTAATGCTTTCGAAGAGGTATTATTAGTATTTTTAAATTTTCTTTCCCTTCGAAGCTGAAAATGAAATGGGTTAGCAACACTTGCATTTTTAAAAAGTCAAGAATTAAACTACAGTGCACTCCCGATCATCCGGGTTAATCAACGGAAAGCAAAATTTGAAGATTGCGAAATAGTGCGCAATTAAGTCTTATATTCTTGGGAGAGGATTTTTTTACCATTGAATAAGAAAAGAATAGTGCAGTCGTTTAATAGAACCGTAATTTTTTTTTCTGAAAAAAACTGCATTTGGACATTAAATAATCTCAAATCTAGATACTTTCTCAATGACGTAATCAGCACCACAGTCCTTCAACATGGCTCCAATAGACAATTTCTTAGATGAAACCAGTTGTCAGTTGATAAACTAAAGCATAACGAACAAGAAACGTTGCGAATTAGAGAAAAAAATGTGTAGGAAAAATTGCAGCAAAAACACAAAATATACAGGTATAAACCCACGCAAATGAACGGGAGAGCTTACAAAAGTCCAAAGTTAAAAAGTTCAAGTTTGAAAAAAAATTTTAAAAGTTAAATTTAATTAAAAGTTAAATTCATTTTTTTTTATTTGAGGGTAGAAAGTCATCTATTCTCAAATAAAAAAACTGAAATTAGTAATGTTCATTCGGCGCATGTTATTTCTAGCTTAAACTTTTCGTGGCAATGAGATTGGGTATTTTTGAGTTTGGTTTCAAATAAGATCTAATTTATTTAAATTTTTCAAAGCTATTTATATAAATATATCTTGTGAAGATGTACAATTAAGATTAATATTTTTTCTACAAATCAAAATTTGCTCGTGAAATGTACTGCATTTTTTACGATCATACGAAAACTTTTTGCAGTCACTTTGCAAACAGAAGCTATTTGAGAGATTAATGCAAGAATACATTATTCAAAACTATATGTAACACAGAATTTGATGCAGTACCTCCACACTATTCCATAATTTCATAAATACTGTGCAGTAATTGTTTTACTCTTTGAGATATTTTAGATGGCATTTTCGATATTATGTTTGTATTCAGTATGGGTATGACATAAAAAAATCATAAACAAGTAATATAAAAATTTTTTTTAAAGTCAATTCCTATTTAGGTCAACAAAGAAAAATTTTATTTCAGAAATTTTTTTCTCCCATATAAGACTAAAATTAATTAATTAAATTTAATTAATGAATTAATATTTGAAAAAACTGTATTAACATCTAGTGTCATCCACTACAAGTTTTAAAAAATGTATTTGAACTTGAGTGGATGAATAAAAAGTATTTTATTAACGATTGAAAATTTGAACAAGATATATAAATAAATATATATAGGGAGAGTGTGAACTAATAGTAGGAATTGAAAAATAAATTAAACATCATCTGGCTGTATATACAGATTTGCATTTTTGGAAAATTAGATTACATATGAAGATATATTTATTCCCTGACATCTGTAGCATGCCTTTTTCCTTATTACAACATTTGTAATTTCGATACCAGATAAAATTATTCATCTTTTAAGCGATTCATCACGCAATACAATTACGAATATCGATAGGTAAGAACTGGAGGTTCAACGTTCGAATTTTGTTTCAATTATCTCTCAGCTCAAAACCTGCTGTTTTTAATGTCTCAGCGATTAACAATGGTTTTCATGAGCATCACAGGCTGAGAACATGCCGCCAAAATTACAGCAAACCCGAGTTCGCAAACATAATTCATTCCAAAAGAACAACCATTTATCAAAAATAATGCCTCAAGTCTTTTTCGCCCTAGACGTAAAAACAATAAGGAATACTAATAATAATAAAGAAAAAAAGGTTTAAGATCATGTTTGGATCAAAAGTTGTCCAGTCGTGCCAAAAACAAGTACTTTTCACCACGTAAATAGGGTTTTCTTGCCGAATTAATTGATTAATGTAGGCACATTCGATAACAAATCTAGTGCAGCAAACACTTTTTCGTTGATCAAGAAATATCATTAAACAAAAGGCCTCCTATCATCCTATTGGCTGATACATAAAACGGGTTTAATGAGTGTATGCGTAGCTTATGAAAACCCACACCCACTGACAGAAGATTTTTGTTCTTTTTCAGACGATTTTTTTACTTGTCAGAACAGTTTTATCTCGACACAGAACGGATAACCTTAAAACGCATTAACTGGCAGTAGTAAACCCGGTAGAAAATAGCGCGCATGATATCGATCTCGTATTTGTTTAGAATGTTTTTTTTTTCCCTTCAATTTCTTTTCTTTCTTGTTTTCAAATAGTTGATGTTTGCTTTTTATTGTTTGGATCAATTTAGGGTTATTTAATGTAGGGATCGGTTACTGATAGTTTTCTCTTTTTCTTTACCGAAAATTCCAACGAGGCAGTAATTTGCATAATGGCCTTGACATGCAAATTGACGACATTGTGAAAAATGTTTCTAGGGGAGAAATCAAAGTTTAGCAGATGGTAATGGCAATAGATATTTCATACGGTTGTTTTGGTGGAGGTTATTTTATCTCACATAATTACGCAAAACAGCTGCCATCAGCATAATGTCGAATTTTTCAATCATCAAGCAACAGATATTCTTTATTTTTGCCTGGTTTGTGCAAGCACTGAAAAAGCCAATACACTTTAAATCATTTCATTACAAATACAGGGACACATTTCATTCGTGTTTTAAATTTTTTTTTTGTATTCTTTAAAATAAATAAAGCATTTGTTAAATACATGACTGTTTTGAATTTTTATAGCTCTACTAAACTGAACTTTTCTAAACTTATGGTACTTATTTGAATTATTAAACTTTTCTGCCTAACTTTGCGCGATTTGCAATTCATTATTTTTTTTAGAATTACTTAAAGAACTATAATGAATAAATTTAGCTTCATGCATATATATAGTAATGGCTTAAATGGACTTTATTTATCATAAACATGCCATTAATTTTCCATTCGTTTATGAACCTTTTAGATGTTTATTTAACTTTTTATTTTCAAATTTATACAAAGCCTTTTTTGTGTTTTACAATTGCATTATTAATGGAAATGAAATTTCAAATGAAAGAAGGAATGTTCTGTTGTACATTTGACTCGGAAATGCTGACATTTAGAAAAAGGCAATTTTTGAGTTTGAGTTTTACTTGTAATCTTAGTAATTTTTCAGATTTTAAAACTGAAAGTTCACAACCAAACCATACGCAAATTATTTTCTTTAAATTGTAATGTACCAAAAATCAAACTAAACTTTGTAAAAACTTCTATTCTCACATCTGCAACAATTTTAATCACACGTTATAGATGAGTGTTCAAACTACGTAAAAAATATTAAGTTATAGCTTTAAAGTTTTAGTTTGCCTTTGATAATGTAGATACCTGTATTACTTCGTGATTCAGAGTTTACTAGTCTTTACATTGGCATGTTTCACAATTGTAAAGGCACAATAACTGAAATTGCCAAACTTTTTTAATTACCAGTTTTAGCAAATCGTCATCCTATGGCAAGAAATACTACCATAATATTCTAGTCAGAAACAATCACGGATTTATCTTAGTATTAACAAAGCCACAAATACAAAATAAATCGCAAAAAATCTCCAATATATAACCAAGATCTAAGCAATACAGAGAAATTGAAACAGAGCGTTGCCATTCATCTTTTAGGATCTGTTTTCCTTTCTTTCGGTCTAAGTGTTTACTTAAAGAAAGACACGAAGGCTAAACTTTGTACCACATAACACGAATTCATTGATAAATGATACAAAACGGCAACTAGACATGGAAAAGTAACTTTCAGTCAAGCATAAAATAGAGAAATAAATATAAATGGCGGAAAAAAGTGTCGCTCGGGAATACTGGATTAGATAAAGGAATTACTTTCTTGGAATTGGCAACACGCAAGGCCAGTAAGTCCCCGGGAGAACTCATAAAGCTCTTAATAGAATCAGTGCTCGTGGATCTCATAGCGCCACGAATAGATAAGAGAGATGCATTGATTTTCTAGCACTTCTGTTTTTATTGAATTCGTCGTCGTTGTTGTTTTTTATAAGAAGCAAAAATAAGGGACTTCATAATAGAAAGGGAGTCGAATCCTTTTCTTATTTGTATTCAGACTGAATTGAATGTGATGTCTATATCAATTCGTTCCGATGCTAACCGGTTTTTCTCTTTCCGAGGTTTATTATATGAAAAATGTTGTGAATAAAACTACAATGCTGTAAATTGTGAGATTCACTGTGTTTAGTTAAGCCTAAAAAAAGGAAATGTTCTTACAGTAAATAGTTTAAGCGTTATTTTGAAGGAGCTATAAAAATTTGGTTAGATAGTTTAAGGACACAATTTTTGTTTATCGAAATTTAATTTCGAAATCGTTTCAACTTTTTTTCCCAAAAAAATGTATAAAGAACATTGAAAAAGAAAATTAAGAGCATTATAGATAGGAATGCATGTCTATAAATATAAATGAACCGTCAAAGATTTGAAGCTAGAAGTTCTATAATATGATATATGAAATTTGCGAATTTATTCAAATCGCATAATTTTCCATTTGTTTTCAAGCCTCGAAGCTTTTATAAAATAGATGGAAACGCGAATAAAAATCATTGGAATCATTCCTTAATATTCGTTGAATTCATTATCATAAAAAAATCTTACTATAGTCGTAGTTCAAAGGCTTCTGAATAGCACCAACAATAGCATAACAAATATTGTTGTTGTTTCAATATTAGTTGTAAACATTCAAAAATGCAATACTTTAGATTAGAAAATTCTTTACCCATCAACTTCCGGTGAAAATGTTAAGTCAGCGGGAACTTCCAAATTAAAATGCTCTGTTTGAAGATATTAATTAATGTTTCAAGTGGAATTTTCTAATGTTATGGCTGAAAGATATTTTGAAAATATTAAATTTCAAGTTCCTATTGTTGTAGCTCTCAGTGTTTACTTAAAATAAAGCCTAATTTTGTGGAAAGGTTGCCATAATTATTCTTTATCGCTCTTTTTGGCGCTTTGTGTACTCAAGAAAGAACTGATTCGAACTGGGTGCTTGATATGGAATTGAATTGGATGTGGCGATCATTTAAATTTGAGGGTTACTGGTAAACATAAGTGAACCCTCACAACGGCTGTTTTGTGAAACTAAAATAAACAAGTGAAAAAACTCGTCCATTGTATTAATAAAATTAAACTGTTTTCAACAAAAATACTTTTAATTACTAAAGTATTTCAATTTACCGTACTTTTTCATTCGTTACGAATCTTTGAAATATAGCAACCTTTTCAAACCAAAGTGTTGACGAATTTTCAACTCGGTATATATTAAGTCAAAATAAATTGTCTTCTATTAAATAAATACTCTGCTTTCAACTGTAGAGTTAAACATTTTTTTCATTATTTATGATTTATTTTGCATGTTAATAATGCTATTCTGTTCCAATTCAAAACGCATTCTAGGAATAATGTTTTCATGAAATTTTTTCAAAAAAAATTCCCCATTCAAAGTTAATATCTCTGTCCATTGCAAACCAAAACAATAATACTCTGCTTTCAACTGTAGATTTAAACAATTTTTTATTATTTATGATTTATTTTGCATTTTATTAATAGCTATTCTGTTCCAATTCAAAGCACATTCTAGGCATAATGTTTTCATGAAAATTTCTCAAAACAAATTCCCCATTCAAAGTTAATATCTCTGTCCATTGCAAACCAATAATACTCTGCTTTCAACTGTAGAGTAAACATTTTTTTTCCTTATTTATGATTTATTTTGCATTTTATTAATGCTATTCTGTCTCAATTCAGAAACACATTCTAGGCATGTTTTCTTGAAAATCTTTCTAAAAAAAATCCCCATTCAAGTTAATATCTCTGTCCATTGCAAACCAATAATACTCTGCTTTCACTGTAGAGTAAACATTTTTTTTCCTTATTTATGATTTATTTTGCATTTTATTAATGCTATTCTGTTTCAATTCAAAACACATTCTAGGCATGTTTTCATGAAAATCTTTCTAAAAAAAATCCCCATTCAAAGTTAATATCTCTGTCCATTGCAAACCAAACCAATTATACTCTGCTTTCAACTGTAGAGTAAACATTTTTTTCCTTATTTATGATTTATTTTGCATTTTATTAATGCTATTCTGTTTCAATTCAAAACACATTCTAGGCATGTTTTCATGAAAATCTTTCTAAAAAAAAATCCCCATTCAAAGTTAATATCTCTGTCCATTGCAAACCAAACCAATAATACTCTGCTTTCAACTGTAGAGTTAAACATTTTTTTCATTATTTATGATTTATTGTGCATTTTATTAATGCTATTCTGTTTCAATTCAAAACACATTCTAGGCATGCTTTTATGAAAATCTTTCAAAAAAAATCCCCATTCAAAGTTAATATCTCCGTCCAATCCAAACCAAACCAATATCCCATCTTTCCACTTGTAAATGAAAGTGAAAGAAACTCAAAGCGCGATTTAAATTCATTACATGGATCGCTTTGCATGAGCAATGAGGTATAAGAATTTCAATTACCAACCTATCAGTTCGAGATATGCACGAGAAAGGACCAGCCATCCTCGCGAATATCCCAGCAGGCTGCTACAAGAGATGAGATAAAGTTTCTATAAAACAGCAGTTTTTCAATTGAAAGAACCGAAACTGAACCGGGACTGTTTGCTAACAGCCTGCCACGGTTTGATGCATGATGGCCTGTGGTCGCTCCCAATTTTCAACTTTTTGCTGTATGCCAAAAAGTAAGTGACAGCACATACGTTACAATTCATCAAAAACGGATCAGACCCGTGATGGCTACACGGCGCGAGTTAAGTGGTTGAGCCCAACTTGACCAGAGATTATTCTGCGTATAATGAGGGTATAATAGAGGGCGCCTACGCTCTGGCCCCGGTGGCTGGTTTGGGGGTTTAACGGTGGCAGAATTTAATTGAGGATAATTTCCATGGAAGTATCTTTTTTATACGGTAAGGAAACTTAAACGCTGTTTTGCAGACTAAAAACGGGAGCATTGTCACGGTATTTGAAGGAAATAATTCTGTTTAACTGACTACTGAGGAAATTAGTGATGGTGTATTTGGGGATCAGGCTGTAGAACTAGTCTTAAGTATTCTCGAAGCCCGTTTGTTGTTTTCCTAAACGATAGTTTTATGTAATATTTTATGTAATTATATTATATATTACTGGAAAATCACCCGTCATGGTACGATGGGTGCAAATTGCCTCTTGATTCGAGAGATTTCACTTCAAATTTGGCATGTTTAAATAGATATATATGCGAGAGAAATGTTTAACATTGATTGAAAACAAATAAAATAAACATATGTTTTCTGACGGGAAATATTTTTTATTTACATATTATTTACATATTTCTATATTGAGAAAACCTCTTGGTAAACAACATTCCGTGCTAAGTACTTTTCGTTGTTTAACAATTTCCCTTGTACTTCAGATGTCTTTGTGTAAATTTTAACGTTGCCAAAAAATATTATCAAATTATATCATCACGATTACAATAATAATCAGATGTATCGTGGCTTCCAAACTATATCACGCGCATGATATACCACTGACGTAATTTACTACTTTCTATTAAAAAACGTAAATTAATTTGAAATATATGATTAATATAATTTAAAATTTCTCGGGAGCTATTGATCGTAGCGAGATAAATTTTATAGCAATTGATAGCAAATTTTATTTCACTATTTAGAGCTTATTCAATTTGAAATTAGAACGACAATTACTCTTTTAAATTTAAAATGACTGAAATTTAGATTGTCTAACAATGAAATAATGCTGTTTAACGTCTCGCTGTGCTATAACGCGAGTTTTATTGTTAGTGACGGTAGAGCGTTACCGAGAGACAGATATGGGCTATTATATTAGTAATATTTAGTCTAGCTGCAGATGAATATACAATTTCAAATTAGGCCCTGCAGTTTTAATTCTTGATTTTTGTTTTATGCAGCGAAGTTTTCATGGATCTTTCACTTTTTCCTCTTTGACGACTTCCCTGAAAATGTACTGCACATAAAAATAGTTTTTACCTAATTTTAGAGTCTTTGGAATAATTTATCGAAATTATTTTAAAAATTTGTCAGTGGCTTGTATACTTCGCACAGATTTTAAAGTCCATAATTGCATTTTCCGAAGAAAAATTGAATGATTTTTAATCACTTTTTCTAAGTGTTTGCTCTTGGGAGTATCTGCGAAATAAATGGATTTCGCATTATGAGATTATAAAATATTCTACATTTATCACCTTCAAAGAATTCTACACTAGAAATCATGTTTTTTAAAATGAATTGAGTAACTTTCAATAATCTTCAAAAATCATGAGATCCCAGAGTGCTTATTTTATCACTTAAAATTTATTCTAGAAAAAAAATTAATTAATAAATCTCAGACTTATCATTACTTTATCATTGTTTGAAATTTATTTCCTCACATTTCCTTGCTGTTTGTATGGAGCGTATATAAATCTTGCGCATTTTATAAATTATTTTACTGCTAAAATATATATGCTTGTTTGAAATATAGCGAGAAAGAATTAATTCTTGCTTAAACCAGCGGGAGTGGTCTCCCCTAAAAACTTTCTCGTATACTCCTAACACATGTAGGGAAAAAAATAAGCTAAAACCCCTAACGCAGTGGAGATAAAAAAAAATAAGCGAAATTAAGTCAGTTCCCCGCAAACTCGCTCGGATAAAAATTTCGAATCTGCTTATTCCCAGAACGCAACATGTTTCTCCAGCACACGTTGAAACGACAAAACAAACGGAAATAAAATAATCCGAGTATGATCAGAATTCGCCAAAAGGGAGAAAAAGTAGCCAAAAGGGATGATAAAAAGGGCAAATAAGGAGCCGCTAAATATTATGCACAGAAGATGGCGTCCATTACGCATGCGCGTGGAGATACGGGTTCGTTTCAAAAGTAAACAAGTAGACGATTATACAGACCAACAGACAGTCAACCCTCTGACGGATTTGGCCGAAAATTTTGTACGGACCTACATTCATGACGATAAAACTGTGTACCAAATGTTATCCATCTAGCTATTCAAGTTTTTGAGTTATAGTGTTCGCATGCCCGCGGACAGACAGACAGGCAGACTTCCCGTAGACGGATTTTGTCCAAAATTTGACAAAACCCTACAAATTATGCGTGAAGATCACATACCAAATTTCATCCCTG
>BGPR01016822.1:0-33769 GCA_013235015.1 Araneus ventricosus | reverse complement strand
ATATATATATATATATTGCTAGCGAGAATGTAAATTTTTTTACGGCTGTCGATGTAGCTACACTTCAAATATATTCTGTTTTAGGATTTTTCTGTCGTGAAATATGATGAAGTAAACAGGTTGTGTTTCTTTGGAACTTAAAGCCATTTGCGATCTTCTCTTCAAATGCAGGATTATCGAATATCATTTCCTCCGTAAGAATTTAAAGAATTTCTTTAAAAAGTTGTGGAAAATATATCGATTAGACTTTTCAGAAAGCCGAATATAATTAAGCATAGTACTAGGAAATTTATTTCATTTTTGGCAGCTGTCATAAAAATATGTTCCCATCATTAAGTCGACCTTCTATTTTTTACTGAATAAAAAATGCACACTTACCACTTTAAATGAAAAATAGATGTTTATATAAATTTTAATTTGGTCCGTGTAGCGATATACAATTTTGATTCCAGAGGACTTTGATTTACGCTAGGAACTAAAATTAAGTTTCTGGCGAATTCATTAAAAAAATTGTTTCTTATGATACGAACACGACTCGTTAAATTTTAATTATATCTCTACTTTAAATAGGATGGCATTTATGGGAAAATTATAATTTTATTCCTCCCACCATTTCCATTCTTTTTCAACTGGATGCTCCAGGTTTTCATCCTTCTAACAATATATTATTCATCTGTTCAAATGAAACGAAAATTAATCTATTGACGAGTCTATGATATAGGGAAAATTATTCTAGTTACCGTGCTCACAGGCTAACTTGCGGACCAATTGCTGGAAAACGCCTTATCAAAGGCTGTGTTTCGCGCTTTCATTTTGTAGTGCGTTTGCTTGTCAAGTTGTGTTCTGTAACTTTTTAACACATTTACCATGAGTTTTGGAATACCCTGTATTTATTTCTGTTTGTCTACTTTCCAAACTTTATCACTGACATGCGCATAAAATTCTAACATGTGCGATATGAATGCACTGTTTTGAGTCCATTAGTTTATGAGTCTCTTTTCCCACAAATTGAGCTAACTTAAATATCATTCTTATTTAAAATATTAATTAGGAGAATCCAATTCTGGTACAACGGTTTTTATTATGGTTTAAAATGAAATATTGATATATGTTTCAATTTTTGATTGGTTTGGATTGTTTTGTTAAATTGTAATCGTAGTAGTAACGTAAGAGATCCAGTGCAAAATTTTAATGCATTGACGCATGTTTAAAACATAAACCATACGAAAAATTTGAAAATAATAAAGTCTGAAAATGTTATTAGTGAATCATACGCACAGTAAATTCCTATTTCCAGTGCATTTTAGTGAGAATATAATTGTACCGCTATTCTGAAGAGACACAATAACTGGATTTTTTTACTTTCATATACATTAATCTTAAACATGGTTACGTTTTCAACAGTAGATTGAAGCAGCAGTCAGGGAAAGATGCAAATAGAGAAAAAAAGAAATCAAGGTATTTTATAAAAGTTCATGAAGACTTACATTTTCCATAAAATCGCATGTCGTTTTGTTTCGTCTTTCCTTTTTTTGCTTTTTCTCTGTTTTATTCTGGTCAAAATAATCTAAAACAATATGGAATATGAAAGAAGCGGATTATTTAATGAAGTTATACTAAGGACCAATGGGCATATAAAAAAAACAATTTTCTGTTGTCTCCAGCGGTTTCTTGGAATGTTCTTAGCATGAAGCATTATTATCCATAGTGGTTCAGTGCTTATTTTTTTCTTCATTTTTCTTTTTATAATCTAAAACCATTTTTATGCCGACTCTGAACAGTAAAACATATTTACTTTCATTGAATTTTTGTCTGTACGAGTAAATTTGGATTAATTAGAAAATTAATTGATAAAATAAATTATTTATTGTACTTTCATTTATAACAGAAATATGATTTTATACAGAATTTTTAATTAAACAATTGTAGTTTATTTAATTCACTTTGAGAAATGAATTTAAAAATTAAAGGAAGTTTTAGAAAACATTTTTCCTATTTTCTCATTTCTTTTATAACGATTTTCTATACTGCCTTAGAAAAAATAAAAATCTTTTAATATGTGGTTTACATAATTTAGTTATTGAGCACTGTTCGAGATGAACAAAAATATGTCCCTTTAAATAATAAAAATGTAATCACAAAAATAACGAATATTGCATGCTATTTACAAATATAGTCAGTAGAATTTCATTGATGCAACGGCAATATTTGGCAAATTAATTCATTATTTACGGCAAACATATTTGTATCCATTCTCGAAAGTTTTTCCTCCACTATTCACAACACATCTTCAGTTCCATAAAGTAGGAGATATTCGCATAACTTAAAGCAACTAGATATTTTTAATGTACAGGAAAAGGTAATTTAATTTAATGAAAAATAGGTAGTATATATTTGTTTTCTTATTTATTAATATTTCATAAAATTCAGTTATTTTTTTAAGAAATGCGTTTTATACTAGAGAAAAAAAGCTTACAAAATTCTGAGTCAATCAAAGAAACCGATTACATATATCAGACAAATGATTTCCCAAACAGGACCACCAATTTCTTGAAGCGTGATTAAAGCAAAAATATATTTTTTTTCTTAAATTCAGCTAAAGAACGAATCCAAATATGGAATTTTAAGCTTTTCATCAGTTCCTCTTCATCCTTCCCCTCATATGTTTCCTCACAAATAATACTCATCCTTATATTTTTTAATCGAATATATGATGGTTTTAGTGCAATTTATAATTGTTTTTCTTTAATTTGTTCCACATTGAGGACCACTAGTGCTGATAACTTATTTTTGAAATATTCCTGTTGTTTAAAATAATAACACTAACGATTCAAAACTGATTTAAACACTCCAATTTAGGCAACTGTTATTGGTCGAATCTAGGTAACTTTTGGACCACAACAGCAAAAAATTCCCCTAATATTATATTTTTAAACTATCTTAATAAATTTATTATAGTTGCCAAAGAAATTTTTTATCTGTGGATATAATAAAACATTTTCCTACTTAATTTTCAATTGTGTGTATCGGGATATGAAATGCATCGGAATATGAAGTTATTTATGTTCCCATGAGTGAGCAAAAATGTGTTTAGTTAATATCACTAAGTCCTCACAAATATTGGATTCGCATTCCTGTAAACTAAACTGAATAAAATATTGCAAGGCTGATATCTCATATTTTCATTTTAACTAAATGCAGCATTGGATGTCTATTTCTCTCTTTTAAGATATAAAATATAAGTTTATAAAAATCAACGTGCCAATCAAACGACATTTAAAAAGCCCTCTGTCTGACCCTCGTGCCATTGGTTCCCCACCACTGTTGTAGAAGAAAATGCTAGCCAATAATTACTGATGTGCTGGTACCGTATGCGAACCATTTATTGGAGGAGGATTTGAATGATTCAGATTTCGTTTCCATTTATTGGGACGCATTAAATGAAGAGGAAATAATACTAATCACATAATCTTAAGATATTTTTCATGCCAGTCCGGTATCTACGTAACAACATTTTAAGTAAAAGATTTGTCAGATGAAACATGTGACATAATTGCGTAATATATTTCAGAAGATTTGAAAAAGCGTAGTTTGGATTAGAAGGTGGTTGGATTTGGAATGGACAATAGGGTGGATCGAAAATTCAAAGTGTGGATAAAATAATCGGCATAGGGTGCAAAAGTTGTCTTTTAAGTGTACTAGCATATATGCAAAATTTTTTCAACTTTGTTTAATATCTTCCGGTGCCCCAAAACGCTTAAATATTTGCAAAAGACGTTTTTAATGCAAATTTCGTATTAAAAATCAAAAATTAAAAATGTGTTAAAAGAAACGATTTTACAAGGAGAAACGTAAAGGAGAGGGCGAAGGAATGATAAAAAATACCAACAAAAATTTGAAAATTATCGTACTGAAAAAATATCGTGTTTTCTCGATATCACATTTTGTAACTGTACAAATTTCGATACATGTAAATTTCAAAAAGATATGAACATTCCACTTGCTGAGCGATTGTTTATAAAAGATCGAATATTAGAAAGGAAAATGGTTATTGGAGAAGTGGAAGTAATTGCTACTGAAAAAAGAGAACAGGAAAAAAAAGAAAACAGATGGAAGATAAAAGAATAAAACGTAAAATGGTTAAAACTGATGCGGCTCATGCTCAATCAATGGAGCTACTTGAGCTCAACACTATGTCTTCGTCCTTGTATACAGATACGGATGTAATTACCTTGGAATATCAATCATAAAATCGTTTAGATTTCCTTACCTTAACAATGGAATGTGATCGATACGGAGTTTCAGATAGAACAGCTACTTCATTTGCCAGTGCTGTTCTACAAAACATTGGAATTGCACACGAAGCCAAGGCTTCGCATGTGGTAGATCGCAATAAAATTCGTAGACAGCGTAAAAAGCTTTAAAATGCAGTTGCAAAGTCTACCAAGTCAACAGTGTCTTGGTCTCTTTTAACCGGATTATATTTCGATGGGAGGAAAGACAACACAAAAGTGCTAATTAAGAAGAACACAAGGTACTACCCAAAGACCACGAAAGAGGAGCATTACACTCTTGTAAACAACCTACCTGTGTATATAGGGCATGTTACTGCTGCAACAGGAGGAGCTAAAGCCATAAAAGAAGCAATACTCAATTTTTTGGAACACATAATATGCGATTAAATGGGATAACAGTAATTGGATGCGATGGAACAAATGTAAATACTAGGCCCAAGGGAGGTATTATTCTCTTGATGGAACTGGCCTCAAAAGAAAATTACAACGGTGAATTTGTTTGCTTCAAACAAATGAATTACCCCTCCGTCATCTACTAAATTCTTTAGATGGGCAACAGCTGGTCCTAAAGAATTTTGTCGACCACTTGATAAAGCAATCAAAACCTGTAGCAAAAACCTGTAGCTCCTTTTTCTTGAATAAATGTGGAGAATATGCCACATAATATAGATAGAATGGTTCTCAGCAATGATCAGCAATATCTATATGATATTTTCCTAGCGATATCATGCGGTGAATGCTATTCTGACCTGGCATTAAGAAAGCCTGGTCCAGTTGTTCACTCAAGGTGGTAACAATTGCAGGTAGAATTTTAAGGTTGTATGTGGTCACAGAAAAACCATCTGAAAATCTTATTATTCTTGCAACATATATTATGAAGTTATATGCAATCTGTTTGGTTCCATGTCAAGACAAAGCCCTACATAACAGAAGGAGCGCTGCATATTTGGAGACATATCTCATTTTTTAGATATTTAAAACCCAATTTAAGAAATATAGTACACACTTTTATTCAACGAAATAGCTTCTTTTGTCATCCTGAAAATTTGCTATTGTCAATTCTCACAGATAACAGAGAGAATATAAGGTTTTTAGCACTACGAAAATTAATTTGTTCTAGAAATGAAAACAGAGGATAATCAGAATAAGAATTTTTCAAGTACCAAAAATAGACTTTAAAGCAAACGATTTTTTGTACTTATTAACTGGCAACGAGTTGGACATTTGAACCACCTCTTTTGATGAATGTGTCATTTAAATAAACAGAGGACATGGTAAAAGTTAGACGTAGGAATGGTCAAAATATCCATGCCATACCCAAGCTGTAGAAATGTGTTTTCTCATAGTGTTTGAAGCGTCGGAAAGTGTATATGGAGAAGAGAAAAGACACGGCTTCATATTGAATAGGATACAATCAAGAAGTCTTATCAAGCATTATAATACCAAAAAGGATTACATCCTTTAGAAATATGTAAATCTTCAAATTGATAGAATTAAAAAAATCTATGATTAAGTTCACTTTTTATAAGTTTTGTGATTTATCGCTTGGACTATTAAATTTATACTTCATGTATTATTATAAAATTATAATTATTTATAAGTTTACACTTTAATACTTGAATAATCTAGCAATTTTTCAAATATTTTTCATTAATTCACAATTTTTAATAGATATTTATAAAAATGTCAATTTGTAACTTTTTGGGGGGCTTTCGGGCCACCAGAAGATATGAATGAACTTTAATAATAATAAAAAAACGCAAGCTAATATACCCAAAACAAAACTTTCTTACCCGGCGCTAAAGGAAATTTTGAAAACATTTTTTTTATAAATTTCCCCCCAAAAATGTCATGTTTAACTATTTTTGGGGCACTTGGGGCACTGCAAGATATGAATGGATTTCAATAAAAAAATATATGTAAACTAATATACCTAAGACACAAGTTTTCCGGCCCATGCCAAAACTAATTTCAAAACAAAATAAAAAATTGTAAATTTTCATAAAAAATTCAATCTTTAACCATTTTTGAGGTGCTTGGGGCACCGGAAGATATAAATGAATTTCAATAAAAAAATTATATAAACTAATATACTTAAGACACAACTTTCCCGCCCCATGCCAAAAAGAATTTCAAAAAAAAAAATTTTTCCTATACTTTTCAATCCACCCTAATGGACAATACCAGTACCAACTTCGAAGGGAAACAAAGGAATGTAAAAAAATAACATCTTTAACAAACTAAAATCAAATCTCGGATAAAAAATGTTTATAAGTATTGGTTGCGCCGACCTTAAATTAACACTCTCATACCGAGGGAGGCGGTCAGGGGCGCTCTAGAAATTTTTCCTTAACGACGACGAAGGCCGGTCTGAGGCGGTAGGCTTCTTTTGAGTGGAGGTGAGTTTCTGAGATCGCTTAGGAGATAATGCGGGTTAGGAGGTCCAATTATTCTTGCCAATCACAGCACATTTCCTTTCGCCATAAGGGAAGTTTAGAGAAGGGGTGGGGCAGTGGTGTAAATGACCACCCAGGTTGGGAGAGTCCATTTCATCACTTAACCTCTCAAAATAACCCGGCTTTAAAGGAGCTAGATGAAAAAAGTCGCCACGGGATTAAAGAGTTTCTAATTAAATATAGGCTGCAGCCGATTGTCTGCGAATTAACGTAAAATCTTCTATAACTGATATTGGTTTTAATTGTATGATGCCTTAAAATCATATACTTTGTGAAACAAAAAATAACCCCACAGTTATTTTGATAACCCAAGAACATTTCCTGTTCCCTTACATTTTCTGTTGTTCTTACTTCAAGACTGACAATTTCGATGCTCTGCATGAAAGTGTATTTGAAGTATTACTATTGATTTGCTTTCTTGGAGACAGAGAGGTCCCTTCTGCGTCCCGGTGGCCATTTTGACACTTTTAATCCCCCCGCTTCAGCAGATTTAAAGCGGCCGAACGAAGTTAACTTATCTGAAAAAATATTATATAGACTACTCTCACATTTAATAATAACGAAGTTTTAATCATATAGATTTTTTCATAAATTTTTGAAATTGGTCCATTAATTTGTGACTATTCTGTATGATAAGTTAAATCAAAATATGATATCTGGAACATACGATATACAAAAATACAATTTCCATTTATCCCCACTAACAATGCAAGATGGCCCCATTTATATTGGTTTCCATTAGAAATGGGGGGAAGCGAAGCAGTTGCAGTAAAACACTTTTTTTTCAAAAACCGTGCTGTCCGAAATGCCTCTCAAATCGCAAATCCAACAATATTGATCAACATGGAAATAATCACGAATGTGACACTTTTTTGCAATAATATTACCTTTCTTTCCTTTCGAGCCTCCCCAAGAAGATCAGTGATTAATTTTTGGACCCTAAAATTAAAACTTATTGGTTTAAACATTATTAATTAGAATATTGTTAACCTGTTCCTGTCATGCACAATTAATCCAAACTTGTGGGCGTGAATATTGTGGCCGACGGAGGGTTTATTCTAATAAAAAACAAAAATATAGATCACAAAAAGGGTTCTGAATTTGTTTTGCACTCAAAACATTTTAGAATTACACACTGTAATTAAATACAAAGTAGTAATAAATTTTCATGGTTTAACCCCAAAAAATCATTATCCGAGATGACCCCTTCGCCCTTTAATTCGGTTAATAGGGGTTGTATCGTAATTACAACTACTAGAAATAAAGGCACTGCTATCCTTTATCACACGCATTTGTGAATCCTCTGTATGGCTTCCTCCTTAGTTCCATAAACAAGTGAAGAATAATACACACATTGATTCGTCTTAATAACGATACAGTTTTGTCAAACATGAGGATGTGATAAAAAGTGAGCAGGTTGTTAAATGGAGACCATAGTCAGCAGAGTGCTTAATTGCCAATTTTGATGTTGCAGTAATTCGCTGATTCATCTCTTGAAATTTGCTTGCTTCGGTAGGCTATGAGGAGAAGGGTAAATATTACTTTTCATTTCTTTCACTTCCATTACCGTTTTTATTCTTCTGCTGTATCGAAAATTACTAATAATCAATATTAGAACTTTTAACTCCTTGAACACTGAAACATCATGTTTTCACAGCGCATCCGTACGAAATGACAATTACACAAATTTTCATTTACCAGCCAGATATAAAAATCCTAGCTTCATATTAAAGCAAAATCAAAAAGTTTTCGCATTCAGCTGTGTAAAATTTCAATATTTTATATAGAACTATCAGCAATATTAAAAGTGGTAAAATGTCTTTTGCAAATTTTCAAAAGTTGTTCCCTAGCTATTGCAAAGTTGATATCTCATTCTGACTCGAAACTTATGTATTTTCATTTGTAAAAGTACCTAAATACTTTATTCTTTTGAAATTTGAAAACAGATAAATGGGCTAAAAAATCCGTATACATTTCAAGAAAACATAAGAAACAAGCGGATTGTAAAATGAGGAGCGGGGTAAACATTTCTTGAATATAGGTTGATTTTTTTTTTCGTGGCATGGAAAAAATTTAGTACATAAACTTCCCGTCGGGCTGCAATACAAGTAGCAACTAGGCAGATAAAATGCAAATTATACTATTATTTATAAACCTGCGTTACCCAACAATTCAGGTAACGATTAATATACCTGTCTCCGAAGCAGTTGACAAGAATTCGCGGCTCCTACCCGAAGCAGTGCTTCTTTTCACCAGTCGCTCCTATCCTTCATATGAGCACGTCGCATTAAACTGTGATCATGCTCCAACTCATGCTTCCAATCATAGCTTCGTCAGACGGCTTCTGGACCGAAGAAAACATTTTGTCATTATCTTCTACATTCAAATACTTTCACACTTTCATGTTACATGCGTTATTACTGCTGTTTAAGGCTCTTCGGTGCTATGAGCACCATAAAATAACCTGTTGAGAATTCAATCACTGAGTGTATCAGGTGGCGTGTCTCAAAAATTGTTAAATACACCAGGCAGGTTTATTCAGCAAAACATTTTTATTTTAATCTTGAATAAAGATAGATTAGTTTGCAAAATTTTCTACAGTGTAATATGAAAACTGAAAAACTTACAGGGTTAATACTTCTTGTTAAACTGCTCCATGAAACTGACATTCTTCAGTATTGTGAGCGTTTCGGAATAACTCGCCTAAATGAAATCTAGTCTTATCTGGTGTCTGTCGCAGGTGTTATGACTTGTCCGCAATGCATTGTTTCTTGTGGAATGTATTGGCATGTTTAAAACTTGTAGTTATAATATAAATGTTACTATTGTCTTTCATTTTGTCAACATTTTCATTTGCTTATATTAGAACCGCCTATCGATGAGTCTTTGGACTAAATTTTTTCGTATCTCTATCTCACGGGAAAAAACACATGTACATAGAAGGTACATCTTGCAAATTGTTTTTTTTTGTTATTTTTCATTAAAAACGATTTGATAAGTTTCATTGATTTTATACTACCTATTTTTCGATTTTAATTTTCGATCTCTTTTTTATAATTTTTTGGAATATTACTTTATCGCCTCGGAGCGTGACCATCCGATGTATCCATTCGATATTACTTTGTCAAACGCATATGTTCAATTTTAAAAACTAACTACTCGTTTCTTGCGAATAGATTAATTGAATATTATTTTTTTCAAAAAATTTTATAGTTAAATGCCTGTGTAATTTTTGAAACTGCTCTTTTATTGATTCCGTTTCTAAATCTGTATGAATGAGTGAATTCCTGATATAGAACTAAGGTGTAATTGCAGACATTGATTATGGATTGGTTGGTTGTTTGGGGTTTAATGGCGCAAAAGCCATTTTTGGCTAAACTGCGCCACACTGATTATGGTCTTTATACAGTAGGCAACTAATTAGGGTACCCGCAACTTTGGGGGACATCGAGATTTTTTTTACAGTATTTCCAGATTTCTTTAATTTTGTACTTTCTTTTTATTTTCAAGGGTTGTTTAGTCGAACCTATTCAAATTAAAACTAGTATCTATTAAATTTTTCTCATTATTTGTTTTCGTGTTTTCAAATTTGTTTGCGGAACAATGCGTCAATTTTTTTGCAGTTACCTGAACGATCGACATGTCAACAGCCTAGGCCAACTTTGCATTAATATGTTTAGATTGTGCTAAAAAGTGTGATTAGTTAACGTTTTGTTTAAAATTTCTCTTAAATTAATATTTTTAAAAAAATTCCCGAGATAATGAAACAAACTCTCTTGAAGGTGACCCCCAAATAAATGGATTATTTGAATTTGCAGTACTATTTTTTACATAGAGGTTAAACTAAAATCGATCGGAAGTTGAGGACTGTCTAAAGGCCTCTAAATGCCCCTTTATTCCTGCCATTGCATTTGTTCTGATTCTACGGAATTTGTTTTCTCTCATCTGCACTTTATCCTAATAGTTTTGTATATAAATATGCATTCTGTATGTGTGTTTGCTTGTCTTATTTTGTTCTATTTGCAACTAACATATGTTATTCTATATCTGAAACACTCCGCATGTCTGAAGATCCTCAAAATTGAGAACTGTTGCAAGTAAAAACGTTTATTTACAGTAAAAGGAAAGGTAGGGACGTTAAAATTCTTTTGCGAAAAAATAAAAATTACTTTAATAATTTTTAATTAAAATTCTTTAGAAAATATTGGTGATAAAAACTTTAACTCTTGTTGTTTTTGTGTTGCTTTTAGAGAGTCATGGTATATTTGTATAAGAAGAGAGGGTAATGAAATATAAATTGAAAGTATTGCAATTCATGACGATACTTTCTTCCAATAGGCTGTAGTACAGTGGGCAGAACTTATATAATACCATGTTTTGATAAGGAACAATTTCTTTCTTGTGTGTTTTATTTTATATCAATTTCTTTGCTTGTATTTTATTTGCATTATCTTGTTCATAATAAAGATGATGGATCAACATTGGTTTCTTTTTTAAATTCATAGTGAAAAAAAA
The DNA here is from genome assembly GCA_013235015.1 of Araneus ventricosus. Lineage (NCBI taxonomy): Eukaryota > Metazoa > Arthropoda > Arachnida > Araneae > Araneidae > Araneus > Araneus ventricosus. Next base: position 22,503 of record BGPR01016822.1, on the reverse strand, counting down.
ATAATTTAGCACACATTGAAAACCAGGCATATTTGGCGTCCAACTGCTCTCAAACGATTATTATTTAATGTACAAGATATCTATTTGGAAATCTTTATTGTGTCTTTCACGTAGGAAATTTTCATTTTAGACAAATAAAAAAATAATACATTTTCAGAAAGATGATAAAGGAAACTTGATGAGAATATGACGAAATAAAGAGTATTCCTGGTACTAAATATTGAATTAATTGCCTTTTAATACTTTCTATTATTTTTTGTTATGTAAATTATTATTTTATTTTGTTCTTATGGTATATAAAACTCTTCTTTCCTTGCTTAGTCTAAAGAATTAATGAAATAAGATATTTTTATTTAATTTTGTAATCTACGTATTTGTATAACAATTTTTACGAATTGCAATGATAATTCACTTTCTCGTATGCGAAGTATAAAAATAGAATGGAAATGCTGCAAACGACGGAGACTTCTATATCAAGATTTTGCTCAGTGCTCACGTTTTTGACATCTCAATGTCCTGTCTGGAGTTTCCTCTGGCTATTACAAACAGATGCTTCCGCTACTAAAGCATTTCTTTGAATTCATAATAAAATGTTATAATCTCAAACAAACAAGTGTTGATTAAAGAACCGTTTCGCAAAATGCTCGAAATTTGCAATTTATACGAAAACTAATGTTTGAATTCGATTGCGTAGAACAGTGCAATAATTATTACATTTATATAACAGAAATTAAATTATTATTATATAATATGGATTATTAATTTAATATTATATAAAAATAATTGTTATTATATAATACTTTTCACACATACTCATCCAACTGAAAGGAAGCCGTTCAGGCTCCCAGTTCAGGAATATGCTGTGGTGTTATGTAATTAAATAATATAGTTAATTTATTTAAAAATTTTATATAATATTAAACCATTATTTATATAATATAAATTTATCATAAAAATTAAAAATAATTTATTATTATATTAAAATAAATTAATCTGTATCTTAATATAAATAAAAGTCATTGTGGGTATGTTTGGATGTATGTATGTATTAGGGTGGACCGAAAAAAACTTTTTTTAGAAATCGATTTTGGCATAGTGCGGAAAAGTTGCGCAATATGTCTGTTAAAACCCTCCAAAAATTTCATCAATTTCGTTTAGTATTTAGCCGCGCCCCTTTGACATTGAGAAACAGAGAAAAAGAGAAAAATCTGTTTTGTGAAAAAATATGTTTTGAAAAAATTCCAAAACATTTATTAGCATACAATGAAAATGTTACATAATGGGTCAGTTTGAACCCACAAAAAATTTTATCAATTTCTCTCAATATTTAACCGCGCCCCTCTGACATGAAATATTGGAGAAAAATGGAAAAAAAAAAATCGGATTTTCTAAAAAACTGTTCTATGAAAATTATTTTTCGAAATTAGTATTGACATTAAATGATTAATTAAATAGTACTATAACTAATAATAATTTTATAATTATTACGTAATTTAACTTTTTATTTAATTTTTTTACGAAATTAATACCAGCATATTTTTTCTTGAATTATCTGCAGACAAAATATAGATTAGAACAAAAATAGAAAAAAATGAAATGTATATTATAATCCCTCATGCATATTGAATATTAGGTGTTAGAATAATATTGTTCCTTTTTGCCAAACGTTGGAAGTACTTTCCTCGCTTGAAGTTTGGAACGAATATATCCATCTCTTGCAGTCTCACCAGAAACTTTGATTGCAGCTTCAGATATTAATTTAACACATCGTTCAACAGATTGCGCGTGACATGGAAATTCTTCGAAAGTTGGTACTGGAAACTGTTCTTTGCACATTTCTTTCAAGTCTGTCATTTATATGCATTGTTGGAGGTGGCTCTGTTACAACACAGTTTGACCAATAAATTAAATCAATATAGTCGACTGCTTCGAAATTGAGTTTAGGAAGCTTGAACAAACGCAATCCACCCGAGTTCTTCGTTCTCTTTTCTCTGGCGCCGAGAATATGCCTACCTCCTAATTCCCTGATGTGCTTTCTAGAATCATGTAGCATTGTTAATAATAGGTGTTCGGGATGCATTATTTGAGAATAGTTCGGGATGCATTATTTGAGAATAGTTCGGGATGCATTATTTGAGAATAGTTTGTAAATAATTTGCTTAACATTGCAAAGAAGCTGCCTTGCAAGGGAAATAATTTTCCAGAAATGTTGGGCACCTTACTGACAATTCGATTTCATTTTTGTCTCAAACCACATTGGAGCATAAACCAGCATTGCATACTTCACGAGTATTATGAGATTCTGTGATGGACATGGAGAGCCAATGTAAAACCGTAACAAACAGTTTGCGGAGGTCAGCCATCGTTCGTGACTGAGTTTATCTGGGCTATTGTCAGTCACGTTAGAAGAGCAACTGCCATCTTTTATGGCAAGACAGATGCGATACAAATATTTTTGGTCAGTACTTAGCTTTTTGATATCTTTCAGATCCAAAGGCTGAAGAGGCTCAATTTGATCAAATTTGACAACTGGATTTTTTTCACATTCTTTTAGAAGCAATCCAATACGTCCAGAATATGAATATGGTCCCTTTGTGCAGCCGTCCATTTCCACAATGATGTGTCTTAGTGGCAACTCATTAGTATGTAGTATAGATATATTTCATTGTAATGGTCTTCCAATGTATGTCTCAAGCAAACGTATTACTCCTCCTTTCCATCCCGTATGCACATTTGCTCCGTCACATCCGATAACCGATAGGTTCTGCAACTCATATTATACGTTTCTGTAAATCTGATAATACCTTGGGCTATTTCGTTTGCACTTTCACCAGCAGTTAATGATATATGACATGTATACTTGCAACCTGGTTCCTCTATTAATGTTGCATGCGCTTCTGATGTTAAGGATAGGTTATATATATATAGGATAAGTTTTATTTGCGTGCGTGCATATTTTTAAATTAGCGAATAACTATCGAGTAAAATTGATTGAATTTTAGGTGGGGTCTAACTAATGCATTACGTAATATTTCCGTTATATTCCAGTACTAATTTCAAAATTACTTTTCAAAATATATTTCTTTAAAAAAACCAATTTTTTTCCTTTTTCTCAATTTCTTAATGTCAGAGGGGCGCAACTAAATATTGGGCGAAATTTATAAATTTTTTGAGTGTTATAACTGATCAATTGGGTAACATTCCTGCTGTATGCCAGAACTAATTTCGAAATTAATTTTCAAAATATTTTTTTTTTGGAAAAAAAATAGATTTTTGTCATTTTTCAATTTTTTAATACCAAAGAGTCGCGGCTAAACATTAAACGAAATTGATGAAATTTTTAGAGGGTTTTAACAGATAAATTGCACAACTTTTCCTCACTATGCCAAAATCGATTTCTAAAAAAAGTTTTTTTCGGCCCACCCTAGTATGTATGTTCCACATCTCCTAAACTACGGCACTGATTTCAACGAAACTTTGCATACTTATTAATTAAAACAAAAGGAAGATTACTTACAACTTTTCAAAGCGCAAAAGTTAATTAAACAGTCAGTTAATTAAAAATTAACTGAAAACGTTTTTCAGCTGCAAGTTCGGAGCAAATTATCCCCCGAAAATTATTTTTATACCATCCTAAAGTTCAAACGTTTACCGTTTTAATGATACCAATTTTATATCTGTGACATGTTTTATTCAATTTTTATTAATTGTTCAAAAATTAATAAAAAGTTGACACGCAGACGATTTTGAAATAAAGCAAGTTTAATGATATTCTGTTGCTAGGCAATGGTGTAAATACCTTACCATTATTTTTTCTGTTTATTTTTATTCAAATATGTACTGTCCTCATTGGTTCTTAAAGAATTCTAAAGCTTATTTAATTAGAATAAAAAAATGCTGCAGTTAATATCAACTGTCGTCATTATATGGGTTTCCTAAGAAATAGTAATATTTTAATTCAAAATATATAGCGTTGAGTATTACGAGATTCGGAGATGTGTTTTAACGATGCTTAAAATAAAAAGTCAATCGCTCAAATTCCAGCAAAGGCAAATATTGTAAAACTTTTGTAAGCAGATGAAATAGATGTTTGACAACAGCACGCTCCAGAAATGTCGTTTAGAGGCAAGCATTGGATGAGTGTAAGTCGTTGTAGCCTTAATATCTGTAGTTGGGAGGATGTGGTTTGGAATGTTTATTGTACATATTTTTATGCATATGAGGTCTCAAAAACAAGATAAAGGTCACTGTCAACTATTCAAAGTTCAAAAGCTAATTAAAATTTAGCTTGATTTTGGAGTTTTACAGAATATATCTTCCGAAAATGTTATCTAACAAAAATTGATTTTATACCAATTTTTTTTAAAATTAGCTTTTCAGTGACACTAATTTCATTTACGTACAATTCTTTTCCCTCTCATTTTAATAAATTTTTCAAAATTAATTTTATACACAATTTGTAGCAATATTTTTTTAATGCTGATGAACAAAAATGCACATACGAGGAGCTGTTGCCAGATAACATTAAAAAATACTGGAAAACACTAAAAGAATAGTTTAAAAGCAGACAATTTACAATTTATACTAGGAAAAACTTTTGATTTGGTTTCTGTTCATGTTTTTTATTAATTAAAATATATTTTATAGTCCCAAAAGTCCATTAAAACCTTTTTTATACTTCAGTATTTGTGAAAAAATTCGAAGTTCTTACATAACAAATACTACAGAGAGAATTAGTTTTCGGCGTCTTTTAAAAATCGTTTGCTTCAATTGATGTTCTCATTATAATTTAAAAACGTTTCACTCGATAAAAGGATTCTGTGTATTATAATATTTCATACAAAATTTTTCTAATCCTTAGCAACTCCGGATATATCAGCTATACACAATATGTATCATTTTTAAAAAAATATTAGACATGAAAATATAAATAAAAAATAATAGACATGAACTTAATTTAATCCCGAGCAAGGCCGGGTATTTCAGCTAGTTATATAAATAAAATAATAATAATGATATAATATAATTATTATTATTATATCATAATAATAATAAAATTATTTTTATAACATACAATCGAGTATCATACAAATTTTACATTAGGGATTCAGTTACGAGGGCATTTAGGAAATTTACTAATTTCCGAAGTTATCATTTTGTGAAAAACCCCTCATCACTTAGCTATCTTAAAGAGATATTTAAATTCACCTCCCTGAAATGCCAATATATTTCTAAATTTCAACGGGATTCAACTGGAATTTTTATATAAGTGACCCTGTATATATGTCTTTGAAGTTAGGAAAAAATTACGCTTTATCTCTCACATGCGCAGTAGCGAATTTTTTAGTACAAATAAATATATTTTCTCTAATATCCAAAGCATTAACTTGAAACTTTAATACAATAATTCTGTAACACTTTGTCGGGTCTTCTGTAAGTTCCGTATAATGTGGAGAAAACTCTGCATGTTGTAAGCCAAAATCAAGAGGAAAAATTTGGGAATTTCGACCTATATATCTTTCCAAATATTCATCCTATGTTTACGAAAATGCATGTAAGCAATATGCATACCAAACAAAAGCATTAATGAAAGTTTTAAATAATTAACAACTTTTTATGAAACGGGGTGAGCCAAAATCCATTTTTGTCTTCATCAATTTCTGGTTGGTCCCCTAAATGCCCTCGTGACTGAATCTCCAATGCAAAGTTTGTACGATACTAGATTGTATGTTGCACGAATCTCCACTAATGATTTCGAACTACAGTTTCTGTATAATATGAAAGCTCAGGCGTCGCCCTCGTCATCTGACCGAAGTTCGAAATAACGAGGTCCGTTTCAAATTTGCTCTCGTGTTGCTTCAAAACGGGTCGTTAGAATAACTAAAATAAATCGTATAATTTGAAAATTTCTCACATTTCACGAAGCGGTCTTTTATTTTTGCACAAAAGTATATAATCAGCATGCTTACACTTTCAAAACAGCTTTCCACAAAGGAGTGTGCTTATTCATCCATAAAATTAAAGTGAATTTGATTAAATTTAATTTGAATTTAATTAATTTAACGCTGGGGAATTAATGTTAACTAATATTTCTTCTCTTTGGAAGCTTTTATATTTCTTTCTTGATCGTCTGAGAATACAGAAAACAAATTTGTCAAGATTTCATAATGTTACAGAAGACTGATCTTCGTATAGGTCTTCAGTAGACATCTGGTTGGCCAAAGTTAAGGACGCTACAGGCTGTGCCTTTAAATATTTCCTAAAAATTTCAAAGTTAAAGACCTTGGAAACTTAAAGACACCTTATAGCAAACAAGATATATGCGGAAGATTTTTGGCATCACCTAATACCACAAAATTTAACAGGTAATCGATTGCAAAACTTCGGTTTATGAAAGCAGCGCCTTTCATTTTCAAACAATTAAACTTCCTGATCTGCGCTTAATGACATAATTTTTTTCTTCTCACATTGTTGCTTTTCTTTTTCGATTCATATGTTATTTTAGTTTATCGTTCTCGATTGGAAAAAATCCCTGGGAAATCAATGACTCGTAATTTGGGCTTTGAATTTGATGAAAGAATCATCAGATTATTTCCAAAGAAGTACAACACGGTTGCCTATACAGTGGAACTCATCAAATATGCTTCTTTAACGCGCAGAAGTAAACTATGTGCAGTTTGCTTCTATGTGTACATTTTAACAAAGACGCGTCACGATATTACGATCCAGTGTGAGGTTTGCATTGCATACAATTATAGAAGTGATGCATACTAAATACAAATAAACTTCTAATTTCTCAACTGCATAAATGTTCTAAAGCGGAAAGCTGTGAGTTTATTCAAGTATTGCCTAAGTCATTGGATCCGTTTCACATCCTAGAAAGACAGAAAAAATAGAATTTCTTGTAGAACATTAAAATATACATAAATCTTACAGATTCATTTAAAGTTTAAATGTATAGCTAGCGTTTGTGATAAATGAGTTTTAAGAAATACTAAGGTGCATATGCTTTTATCTTTTAAAAAGAAATTAAGATTCCAACATAAATACAAGAACGAGAATATCGAAAAGTTTCGTAGAAATATTGTACTAGAGTGCATTTGTGTACTATTGGGGATCTGGAACATATCCATATAAAATATATTTATTATAGTACAGTTTATCCATAATGAACTGTCTGCTAAAAAGGAAAATCTGTGAGTTTATTCAAGTATTGCCTATTTCATTGTACCAATTTCAAATTTATAGAAAAAGTAGAATTACTTGTTGCAAAACATCAAAGTATACAAAAATCTCGCAGTTTCATTTAAATTTAATCGTATAGTTAGCGTTTACGATGATACGTTTTAAAGAAAATTAATAAATCCTATTTTAAAAATTTAAACTCGAACATATTAAGAAAATCGAGAATATCTAAAAGTTTTGCAAGAATATTGTAGGAAAATGTGTTTGTACTATTAGGGTACTTGATCAAACTTTGTAAAAAATTATCAATTTTATTGCAGTTCATACATAATTAACTGTAAGTTAAGAGTGAATTTATTTACCACTTTCACAAATAAAATATTTTTTTATATAAATTTAAAGATTTTAAAGTTCATTTCTTCCATTGGTAAGACAATTTTTCTATTTTATAACCGAGTCTGTAATCTGTGATATAGTGATTCGGATCAATGTAGAAACGATCAGATTCAATTGTAACTAGCAGCCGATGTTTAAATTTGCTATTTAATAGGTGCTTTTGGTTATGAGCAGAAATAGTTGTTTCTTTAACCTGTGATGAGGAAGAGCAATGTACTTTTCAAGTCATTTAATGGAATAAATCGTCGATTAGCAAGCAACACCACCGATCTCAACTTTTTGAATTTTCGAAGAGGAAGGAAATACTCAATTTTTCGCAAGTCAAGACTACTTCATATAAAGATGGGCTACATCCATTCTCAAGGGAAAAATTTTTTACAGGCGGATGGGGACGCAGATAAACTTATCGGCTCAATTGCAATAAATGCTTGCCATTTCAGCGCTTCATCAGTTGCAGTAATAGGTACTGATACAGATTTACCTGCAATTCTAATAGCACGAGGTATCCCAGCAACATCCTTGCACTTTCCATGATCTCATTTAACTAACTACGAAGAAATATGCTATATCATAACCTAAACAAAAGGCGCTATTGGGCCAATAAAGGAGGATACTCTCTGCTTGCACTCAAGCACTGAATGTGACACCACATCTGCAATATTCAAAAAGGGGAAATTTACAGCCTTGTATGTGATAGCGAAAAATCACGAAATGCCTTCTTTGATCTTGCAATTCAACAGTCTTCAACTTGATCCCCAAAAAGTTCAAAGATATACGTTACCATAAAGAAATAGGTAACACCTCTCTCCTCAAAATTTAACGTATATTCGGAGAGATAAAATATTTTTATAAGAGATCCACCATATATTTCGCATATTTTTTGCTTATAACATTTAGAGGTTTTGACCATACAATACAAAACTCACAGAATGCGCTGCAATATATAAGCGGAGCATTATGTTAAAATTAAAAGCACTTTGAAAATTCAAGTAAATATGAGTATTTATAGTTAATAATTTGCATGTATGCAAAACTTAATATAAGCTAAATTAAAATTTAATAACTTGCTTATATGTAACTGCATGTATGCAAAATATAATATAATTTTCTTTCTTAATTTCGAAGCCAGATATACAAAACAGCCTATTTAAAATTTATCGTTGAAAGCTTTTACGATTCTGAAAGAAGACTCTAAGAGGAATTATATGATGAGGGGGTTTTTTGATAAATTGATATATTATAATACTGAATCTTCTCCTGGGTATTTAACATATTTCTTACCCTTAATACAATCCAATATAACTATTCGAAGATTCATGTCCAAAAAAGTATAAATTTATTTTAGCAGGAAGTTTTCTGTACCAATTGAATATTTCCTCAGCCTTCTCCTTTTTAAAACGATCACCGCACAGTAATGTATCAGTATGAATTATTTGTAAATAGAGGAAATCAGTTGGTCCCTATGGAAGCCCTGCAACAAACCTCTTGCCCCTTCGATTATAGCTAGCCACGCACCTGAAAGAACAACGAACGAAAGAAAGTTGCAAAGAACGTCATTTTGTCCGCCATTCTAGGAGAGGAGAGGGCCCTTTCTCCCACTCCGTTATTACGCACTTGTTTCTTACATGTTACTATATAACAATTGCTTTTAAGTCTATATAAGAAAAGTTTTAACAAATCAATATATAGAATTCTGGACAGTCTTATGATTTCATATCCAAAGGGGGAGGGGGCTTGATACCCAAAAATCACCCTCCCAGAATCTGCCCCTGTCAACCGGGTCAAGAATGAAAGACCGGCCGACACAAATGAAATCCAGCACTAAAGTCAACAGAAAAACAGTCCCCGATACGAGCGGCTCTTACGATAAACCTTCTCCTCCTTTTACATTCTGCGGCCTAACCACGATTACTATAATCGTAGGACAAGTGAGAACCCGCTTCCTTATCCGGAAACTTCTCATCCACGTTCTTAAGGTGCTCCCACTTTGGTGAAAGTCAGTATAATTAACAAGTTATTTATTTTAATATTAATACTAACAATTCATTGAAACAGCGAATTATATATTTTATTCGATTACTTACACTCATTGAAAAATGCCTTATTAAAAACTTATGTATTATTAAAATTTTAGTGCTTTGAAAACTTAATTCATTCAGGTGAATCTGAAAATTATATGAACTTCCCAGCGTTAAATGGATATCAAATTTTTACAGAAAAAAATCATTTTTTCCGCAGAAAATGTCATTTCTATGTAACTTTTTAACTTATCAAGTATTTATCAGTTTTAAAATGAAGATAATTCCTTCTCATCTGGCATTTAAGGTACGAGATAAATTAAAAATCTACTGCCGACATATCCATAGGAGTACAGAACCTTACCATGTAAACGCGGAGACAACCCTTTGCTTATTTAGAACACAAAATATCGAATAGTTCCAAATCTATTCTTGAAGTGTTAAACAGAATTTATATTTCATTGGGTATTGCTTCATCAGAAATGCGTTTATGACATGAAAATACGGTTTTACTATAAAAATGTTTCTAATTAGTAAAATTTTATTTATGTAAATGACCCCTTATGGATTATTTAATTGTTAAATCTTTTAGTATCCATTCTTTCCTTTAAAAAGGTTCCTTTTGTTTCAGTATACGATAAACGACGGCAAAATAATACTGGGTGGTTTCTTTTCTGTCCGCCAATGTAAGTCGCATCGATTTAGAATCTTATAGACAAAATCATCAGGATGACGTGCAGAAGAAAGATAACTAATTTTGTCATATCATAACAGCAAGTTTCGCATTCCACTCATTTCCCCTCCCGAAATTCGGATTGATTTTAATTTAACCTCAATGTAACAAATATCAGTACAAATTGAAAGAAAAACAATTTAAATATGAGTCACCATCAAGAGAGCAGGTATCCATATCTCGAGCAAAAAACTTGTAATTTTAATTTAAAAGCAATTTTAAACACAATATAAACATATTAATGCAGAGTTTGCCTAAGTTGTCGGCATTTGAGTCGGTCAGTTAGCTGAAAAAAATGTTACTCACTGTTCTACAATAAAATTTGAAAGCACGAAAAAAAATTATAAGAATAATTTAAACGATACTTGATTTTAATTTGAATAATTTCGAGTAAACAGCCCTTGAAAATAAATAAAAAAAGCAAAATTAAATTCTCTGAAAATACTGCAAAAACGTTTAAAGTGCATCCAAATATGCGGGTACCTTAGTTAGTTACCAACTTAACCAATCTTATAATCGGGCTCTACAAATGCACATTAGTAAATCAGTAATTCACTCATTCATACAGATTTATAAATGGAAGAAATATACATTGGTAGAAATTTTTTTCAAGTTAGCTATTAAAAATTCAGGTTTTCATATCGCATCCATACCAAATAACAAAAACATTTATTTTAATTTACCAGCCAAGATATTAAAATCTAAGCTTTATATTAAAGAAATCTTATTACCAACAATTTAAGAGTGCTGGATAATCTTTTCTAAATTTTATGTAGAAATTTCCGGAATATTAAAAGTGGTATAAATTCGTTTACAAATTTTCAAATTTTGATTCCACCTATTTAAAAAATGATAACTCATTTTGTCTTGAAACTAATTTATTTCCATTTGTAAAGCTACGTAAAACTTAAATATTTCCAAAACTAAATGCAGGACGGGCAAAAACTCCGTAGACATATAAAGAAAGCATAAAGAGCATAGCGTATTATAAAATGGAGTGTGGAGTAAGCATTTCAAGAACATTGGTGGATTTTTTTTCATGTAATAGAAAAAAACAGTATAAAATCTTCCCGTCAGGTGACACTAGAAGCAGCAACTACGAAGAAAAAGAGCAAATTATATAGTTATTTTCAAGCCTGCAGTTCACAGCAATTCAAAAAACGATAAATTTAGCTGTATTCCAAGCGGTTGACCAGAGTTCGGCTCCTGTTCGAAGCTGTGATATTTTTAACCAATCGCTACTAACCCATACTCCAGGTTTTCCTGTGAAAGCTTCGTCAGCTTACAGTTTCTGGACGGAAGAAATATCTTACCGTCATCTTCTATATTTACGTCCAGAAAAAAAAATTATATTTTGTGAGGCCTTGTGCCACAGCTGAGGCAACCTTACTTTTAATCAATTCATCTTTTCAAACTTCTGCAAATAGTGTTGTCGGCTGTGGTGCGGCCAATTTTTACCTTTCACTTGTTTTCTCGATTTCCGACTGGGTGCTGCCGGGGTTTAACAAGGGTGTTTCAATGTAAAATACTTTTGAATGTTTTTATAATTTTAATTGTGCTTGCTCTTCTTTAATTTTTTTTCTTTTCAACTTGTATAATCTATTGAACGCTGCTTGTGTTTTTCCATTGTGTTGGCCAGAGCCTTTATGTTCTTTTTATTTTTTTATGTATTTATACTTTCTAGAATTTTCTTATGTCATCAAACTTTAATATTTCTTTTTCTTTTTTTTTCTTGTGGAGTTTGTCTTGATTTCTGTGTCCACTCCGGTAGGTGTAATGGCCTTACACCCTTCCGGGTAGACTGGGTCGGAGTGGGTGTTAAATTAAAAAGAATCTTCATGTTACATTTTCAATTACCCCTGTTTAAGAAACTGAGATGCCATGGGCTCCATCAAATTTGCCTGTAGACAATTCAATCACTTGGAGCATCAGGTGACGAGTCTAAAAAAATAATATGTTCAACGGGACAAAAGTTTATTTAGCAAAAACATCTTTATTTTCAAATTGAATTAACGTTGATTGCTTTGTGAAATTTTCGACAGTGTAAGAAAATAAAAACGGGAAATCTTAGAAGGTTATTGGTCCTTCTTAAGCAATTGGAAGAAACTGTCATTCTGCAATATCGTGCGTATTTCGGAATACCTTGCCTAGCTGAATTCCTTTTTTACATTGTTGTTGTCCCTGAGTTTTTATTTGTCTGCAGTGTATTGTTTCTTTTGCTGGATGCCATGTTGAACACTTCTGGTTGCAATAAAAATGTTACTATTATCATTCTTTCTGTGTAGTAATATTTTCATTCTCTAATATCAGCGCCAGCTATCGGAGAATCTTTGTATTAATTTTTTTTCGTTCCCTCCACCCACGGGGAAAAGAACACATGCACATAGAACGCATTCCTCGCATTTCAAACCTGCATATAATTATTATTTATATTATAAATAATATATTTTAAACCTGAATATTTAAAACTGCATTGACTTCAAAGTTTTCAATAGTAACACTCTCTTTTAATATAATAAATAGATGGCTCTTAGAAAATACCCGAAAAAAAAATTTTTGGCGAATATGATCGGAAGATATTTGATATATTATATTCGATATATAAAACGTGTCGTGTCCACATTTAAATAGCGAAGTTCTTTGTTCGCGTTAAAATGTCGTTAAATTTAGATAATTTCGCATTTTAACTGCCATCTTAATATCATCGCCTTTTATTTTGAAATCGATAAATAATTGATACTTTAAAAGTTCTATAGAAAATAATTTTTTTCTGGAAAATATTGTTTTTTCCCCAAAAGTTATGATATCTAACAGCGCCGGGAATTTAGTATAATTTTCAGTTTCGCCCTAATAAATTTAAAACACAAAGCTTTAAAATTTTAATAATGCATAGGCAATTTTTCATTAGTGGAAGAAATCGAATAAAACATATTATTATTTGCTTTAATAAAATGTTACATTATTATTGAAATATGTAAGTTGCTGATTTATTCTCACTTTCATCTCCGACGGTGGGACAGAGCGAGCATGTGGATGAGAAGCCACCGCATATGCACGCGCTTTCACACTTTTCCTGGGGATTAATATGCTCTCCGACCCAACCTACCCGGAGAGGTGTAAGGCCTTCTACTGGGGGTATAGTAGTAATGATTGAGTGGCTCATAACGCCTATCTCGGTAAACGTGTCGTACACTCGTAAAATGGTTGTAGTCGTCGCATGATCCGCTCGTAAACGGGCTAATTTCAGTCGACTTCAGTGCCCGTTTTCTCTCATAGCAGCCCGTATTTCATCCTTGACTGGATGCTAGGGCAGGGCGATTGTGTTTCTTTCATTATTCTGAATTTCACTTTCTTTTCTTTTTCTCTGTAAAATTCAATTGTATTAGTATTATTTAAATCTTCGAGTATTAATAAATTTATTGAAAGACTACACTACTTAAGTTTATCCTTTAAATGCATCGTGTAGCATATCTGCAACATGTAAAAAATTTGTGTTGGGTTGGCATCAAGTGGAATTTCCAGTAAGTAATCTATGTTTTTTTCTGCTATATTATGTTTTCAGAAGGATCATTGCACCTTTCCCTCCAATACATGATTTTAGAGCTGGTGTTCACTTAATATGGCGGGAAATAACATAGAATATCCGAACATTGCATTAGAAACACAACAAAAAATCATGCACTTAAGGGTTATGAAATTTAATTTTATTTAATTAGTTAAAATGTAGATATTTAAATTTTATAAACTAAAGTCAAATAGTGATTCTATTTCGTGATGAAAACCAGCTATTATCAATGCATTATTGGCAGCTAAAAAGTTGTAATTTTTTAACATGTTGCAATTTGTATGTATATTAGTTTTCAAATCTACATATTCTATAGCTTCAAAAGCGGTGCATAATTCACATAGCTTATTTAAATGAATGCTTTTTCGTAAAAATATCATTTTAACCGATCTTAAACTCATACGATTTCAAATCAAATCATAAGATATCAGGTTCTCATCAACTGCTAATTTGTAAAATGCATTCTGAAAAGAATTTCAATAATTACTCTTCTGCGAATTTATAGATTATTGATATGTTTTCCAGAGAAGAAAACATTTGTTATTTTAATTTTAATTGAAATCACAGATGAAATTACATTAAACAAGAGGCTGTGCCCCCTGCTCGCTACAGCTCGCCAACCCCCAAGAGGATTGCGTTGCAATCCTCTAAGGTTTGCTACGCAAACCCTACTCGCTTCAATGAAGACACTGAATGTCTTAGCACAGTTATTGTAAAATCTTTATATATATTTCAATCGGCTTTATTTGTTTCTGATGATTTAACTTAAATCAGTAAAGAATAAAAGTTGTTAATCTCGAAAAATATAATTTTTTTAAAAAAAACTTACACAGAAAATTACGAAAGTGCATAAATAAACAAATAAATAAGACTTTAAAAATAAAAACAAATATAATTAATCTAAAATTTAATTCTGGAAACAAATTATAGATTTAATATTATTTATTGAGACATTGTAGTGTGATGTCTTGGCTGATTTCCTTTTTATGCTTTAACCTTAATGAAGACAGAATAAATTTTTTGGAACAGGAAAACAAATTCAACAGGCAAATGAATCTAACTAAGAAATTATAAAAGTGTAAGAAGTATGAAAAAATACATTAATTTAAGATGAACTACGTGCTTGCAGTTAAGTAAATAATCAATGCCACTTCACAACTTTTTAGCTAAAAAATGGACATATTAGGGAGGAAAGTGGCTTAAAATATGTTCATATTGGCTATTAAAAATTTAAAACGCATAATAATTATTATGTTTTAGCTATTAAAAACTGGTAAGATAGCATTTTTCAAAATCTCAAAAATTGTTGCTCTTTTAACAAAAAATTTTAAACATGTACTCTTTTTAATTAAATGTTGCTGAAAAAAGTTTACCCTCTCGTATGCATACTCAATCTAATTATTATTTAGTCAGAAGCGGTATAAACTTTATCTCTGTATTGTTATTTACTATAAATAAAGCAACTACTCGGAGAAAAAATGAAAATTACACATTTATTTTAAAAACCTGCTGTATCCAAAGTTCAATTAACAATTAGTACAGCTGCCTCCCAAGCAGTTTACCAGAGTTCGGCTCCTGCCCGAAGGAGTGCTACTTTTCACCAGTTACTATCAACCTATATAATTATATATGTATTGCAATTGCTTACGTTATACTTGTAGAAACACTAAATAATAAATGTGTATTTTTTTGAACATTAAAGTAATATTTTAAAATTTTGCTTAATTATCAATATTATGCCTTAATATTATTAAACAGGAATAATATAAAAATCGTCTCACAACGGAAAAATCAAAAATTAAATCACCACTGTGCAAAATTTCAGCAATTCTTGTTAAGTAATTTCGAAGATATATTGAGAAATTATGAATTACTTAGAGCACCAACATTTTCGTTTATTTCAAAGTATAACCGCAATTTGACAAATGGATTAGATGCGAGAAAAATAACTCCAAAATGAAGATGAAATGAACTATATATTTGAATATTACTTTAGAATAATAATTAGGTTTTTATAGAAAATGTTTCTTTTTAATTAATTATAATGCAACAAGTATATAAGATTCAATTTCATTAGCAATTACAAAAATTAAAATGTTTTAATGCATACACATCACAAAAAATGAGAACTGATTAAGATTGCAGAATATTCTGGATCTATAAAATAATAAAATGAAGACAAAGGGTTTTTGAAAAGTTTAAAAGCTGACGATTCGCATATATTTTAACAGGATATATTAATAAATAAAATGAGATATTTTACTATATGTAGATAGATAGCAATTAGAATAGTGCGTATAATGGACTGTACAAACATATGTATTATACAAGAGCGGAAGAATAGGAAAGACAGCGAATGCATGGACACCTTAAATCATTAAGCTGCAATGTTTTCACCAATAAAATATTACCGACTGCATTTTGAAGACAAAAGTAAACATCCTGTAACAAATTCTATTGAACATATTTCAACAATTTTTGGACAGTATATAGCTAATGTGTTTTTCAATGTTATGAACATTTTTTTTTCTATTGCCTTTAAAAGTTTTGGAAATATTCCAAATTTAGTGAAAAAACTCCATTTATTTTTAAAAATCAAAGAGGTTTTTCAATACAATGTCATTAAAATAAAATTATAGGCAAAGAGGTTAGATTTTAGTTCAAAACATACCTAGAATCAAACAAAACATTTTAGCCAAAATCCATTTGAATACCTTAAAACATTTTACAAAATGATGTTTGCCACGAAACAAATATCGAAAAGCACAGGTTCTGAGAAAACGTGTTTAAAGATTTCATATCGTGAAAAAAAATGTTCTACTTAATTTAAAATCTTGTAATTCGCCATATTTGTAATTTAAACCCTCCTTTTCTTGATTTTAAACTATTTTTGTGTTCTTTCAGCATTTTAGAACTCTTCTGAATGATTTTGTGTAGTAGGTAGTGATTGGCGTCTCGATATCTGAATTAGCTTTTTGTAAATTTCCAAAAAGTTTTTAAACATCAATGGATAAATTTATATCTCAAAATAATTGAGAACAGGTAAAAGTTCAAAATAAATTGAATTAAATTATAACACAGTAAAATCAGCGCCTAAATATAATTTTACTGTTGTAGTTACTGTTGTATTGTATTTAAAAAAAATAGGACCGAGAATAAAGAAGGAAGTTTGATGAAGTTAACAGACTGTGTTTCTTTTGCCGTTAAAGACGTTTTTCTAGCATTGCAAGATTTTCAAATAACCTTTCCTTCGCTAACATTTTTTTTATTTGACTTTTCGTAAAGCTGCTTATAATAAAGCATGTTATTAACTCTTTTAAGACGGCTACATGCTTAACGCTACGAGTAGATGGCACATCAGTGTGAAAGTCATCCTCAAATCTTTAAGAAATATGTTTTACTTTCTGTACTTGTATTAAAAACATGTTTCTTTCATTTGGCCACCGTTTAATTTTTTCACACAAAAGACATTTCACGCCTTCCGTAAAATACTCCCGTGATTTTATAGGATTTTTTATTTATAAGGATGAGAAAAAGTGAAATACAATGCAACTCATGGCAAGTTGTCGCTTACACGTTTAAATCTTAGGTGAGTGGTGCACAAACTATTTTCATTGTATAAAAGTTTTTCGCCACCCGTCTAAGGTTCGCTAACAGGTTTTTTGAAGAAAACCTTAATATTTTTTATTGTCAAAAAAATTCTTTGATTTCAGCGACCCAAAAAAATTTTCTTTCCACCCCTCGGGGTCGCTACTCACGGTTTGTGCACCACTGGCTTAGGTTAAAAAGAAAAATGTTTAGTGATTTGTTCTTGTCTAGTTGTGTTCCATAAACTTCTAACATATATGTGCGTTGAAACAGCCTGCGTTTCTTTATATCTAGCTTATGTGTCAAGTTTTTCAGCTTTATCAGTGGAGCCTGCAAACACATAAAATTTTTGCGAAACTAATTATCATTCAAATAGGATATTGTATTACATTTACGATGGCAGGGCTATTACTAGTAAGCATTTTTCTATGGCTTTATATGTCGATACTCTTCAAATATATACATTTCTAGGGTTTTTCTGCAATTAAATTTGACAGGCTGTGATTCTTTTGCCCTTAAAGACATTTGCAGTCTTTTCTTTAAATGCAAGATTATCGAATATCCTTTCCTCGGTAAGAACATCTTTAACAAAATTCTGGAAAACGGTTCAATTAAACTTTTTCCAAAGCCGATTAAAATGAAATACGTTATTAAGAAATTTATATCACTTTCGGCAGTTGTCATAAAAATATGTTCCCCTTATTAAGTCATTCTTTTATATTTTACTCACAAAGAAATTGGATAGATTACCAGTTTAAAAGAAACATATTTTTTTTTATAAAATATAATTTCATCACAAAATTCGTTTGGAGTTTGCCTTTTATTTAACTGCTGGAAATTTAAGTTAAGTTTCTGGCGCATTTATTAAAAAATGTTTTTTATTATGGGACATAAATTGATCTCCTTTCAACTACCTGCCTATATTCAACACTAAGGCAGTAATGGAGAAATTAGAATTTTATCCACCGCCTTTCAGCTGGATGCTCCAGGTTTTAATCCTTCTTACAATTTATTGTTTGCTAGTTGAAACTAAATTATATTAGTTACCGTGCACGCAGAATAACTCGGGAGTAGATTGCCGGAAAACACTCTCAAAGTTGAATTCCACGCTTACATTATGCAGTGATTTTGCTTGGTAAGTTATGTTCTGTCACCTCTTAACGTATTTACCACGGGTATTGAAACACTCTGCATTTATTTCTTCCTGTCTCGTGTGTCTACTTTTCAAACTTTATCGCTCATTTGCAACTATAAAAAGTTAGCACAAGTGCGAAATGAATGTATGTTCTTTCATTCTTGAGTTTCTGAGTCTCTTTTGCAACAAATAATGGGACTAAATGCCATTCTTATTAAAAATATTAATTCGGAAAATAAAATTTTAATAAAACGGTTTTTCTTATTGTTTACAATTCAAAGTTGATATGTTTTTCATTTTCTTATTGGATTGTTCTGTTATAGTGTAATTTTTCTAGTAACGTAAGATATCTACTGGTAAAATTAAATCCATTGATATATATTATGAAAATATATGAAATATATTCCATATGAAAAAAAGCAATTAAAAATTTCATAATAATATAACAGAAGCATATTCAGTTTTTTCCTTATTTGAAGAAGTACATTTTTAAGAAGAAATAGCGTGATCGATCGATCACACTATATTTAGTTTCAGTCAATGCATATACCATATTAAAGGTACTATTACAACTATAATAATTTTATTTATTAATTTTGAAAATAAGGAGAACGCATTTACACTTTTTCCCCCATATAAGTGTGTCCTGATTTTAATTTTTTAAAAAATGGACACCTTAAATTATTATTAGCATTTCAAAATAATTATGGAAGATAGTACTAAGTTCTGATTTTCATTAGTATAGCGTAACATATGAAGATATGTTATGAAAGATAATTTTATTACGAAGTCAAATTACTCGTGAAGAAATCTATCGAAATTCTGCAAAATAAGTTTTAATGGAAAAATGAATATTTTTAAATATTATTCCATATGATAATCATTTTAAAATGCTACTTTAATTACACAAAAATTGAAATTTTATTATTTTATATCCAAAAGCGAAAATAACATTTTAAAATATTACAAAATTTATCATTCATTTTAATCAAATTTTTAAAACATTTGATGCTTACCGTTCTTATCACGATTAACCTTGAATAATTGGTATTTTGCAGAGATCATCGACTTATTCCTAACGCACTTCTCATAATTCCCTAAATAATAAATAATTTCAATAATTTTTTGGAATTATTTCAAAAATCAATATAAAAACCCTCTATAATCTACAAATTTCGTTTTTTTAATGCGAGAGTTGTTTAAAATGTTTTTTCAGATAGGTAATGCGCCGTTACGGCGCTTTAAATTTGCCGCAGCGAGGAATTCCCAACACAAGTGTTAAAATGGCCTATCATGCAGCGGAAGGTACGTTGCTGGTTGCACGAAAGCAAATTAATTCTAAAGGTTCAAATATATTTTCGTTTTGAGTATCGAAATTACGTCCAATTAAGAACTCTGGTGTGAGCAATTATGGAGTGAAGACCTCCGTCACATGTTAAATGATTTCTTTTGAGACAGATGATCCATCAGCAACTTTCCTTATGATGCACATTTCCTGTCTCCTAAATTGCCCATACTAATACTTGATGAAATTCTTATTTGGAGACTGACAATTTCGATATTGTAAGAGAAAACGTCTTTGAACTGTTACAATTTATTTCGTTTCGTGGTGCCGAAGACGAACCAGACGTGCCTTCTTCTGCCCTGTAGACATTTTGATACTTGTGTATCGAATCTCCACTGCAGCAGATTTAGAGCAGCGTAAGAGGGCCTTACCTGTCTGAAGAAAAATTAAAAAACTATTCTCTCAGTTAAAAAAATGAAATTTCTACATTATAGGGGGTTTTAATCTATTTTTGAAGTGGGTCCAATAATTTATGACTACCCTGTATAATAAATCAAATAAAAAAATCTATCTGGAATATACGGCATGCCTTAATAAAATTTTCATTTATCCATACCAGCGATCAACATGACGACATATATATTGGTTTCCGTTGGAAATGGGGAGACTTGAAGCAATTAATTCAAAACTCCACAACTAAGGGCGCTGCTATCCTTTATCACGTGAATTCTCTGTATGTCCTCCGCATTAGTTGCATCAACAAGTCAAGAACATTACCTGCATTGATTAGACTTAATGGGGACACATTATGGACAAACATACAACAATGACGAAATGTGAGCAGTTTGCTTGTTGCAGCCTAAAGAGATTTAATTTGAAGTATTCATGTTTTGAAATTTGATTACATCTGTGGGCCATGAGTTGAAGGCTAAACAGTAATTTGCATTTCTTTCACTTCCTATTACCGTTCTTATTCATCTGCTGTGCCGAAAATTACTGATAATCCAACCTTAAAACTTTTAGGTTTAGCATATTGCACTATTCACGTTTTCATATCGCGTCTGTAAGGAATGTCAATAACACTAATTTTAAATTCCAGCTAAGATATAAAAATCTAAGCTTTATATTATACAAATCAAGAGCAACTAAAATGCGTGTCAACTTGCGGATGAATTTAATATCTTATATAGAAATTTCTGCAATATAAAAAGTGGTAGAACTTCTTTTAAGAATTTTCAAATCTTTATTCTTAGCTATTTCAAAAAAGATATCTCATTTATTTATTTACTACACGAATAAAAAAATGCAATTTACACACTCATTTTAAAAACCTGCAGAACCCAACATTTCATTTAACGAGTAGTATAGATGCTTCCCAATGCCAGCTGATGCGATTCGCACGTATTTTAAACATGATACATTGCTAAATACAGTGAGATATTACCATTCGTAGAATGAGAGCAATTAAAATAATGCGTATAATAGACTCCACAAGCATATCTTTTTGTGTGAGTATTTAGTAAATTTATTTTTCGATTTCAAATAGTCAAGTTACGAAATAAGCCTCAGTTTTTTCAGTCGAAAACTAATCATGTACTAATTATTTAAAATTATGTTGAATATTGAATAAATATACTTAAATATATATAAAACAAACATATCATTTATTGTGTTTATTTAGTTAAATTTCTTTACAATTTCATTAATTTTACCTCTTATTCATTTATTATGACTCTTTTGGTAATCGATGTTCCCAAGATGTTAAGAAGACAGCATATGATTGTCTGACATAAAGTAGGTAAAATTGTAATGAATGGAGGTAAAATGTTGATATCGAACCATACTATATTAAAAGTGAAAGCCAATGAGAACATAAACTTTTCAACCTGAAGAATAATTGCTTGAGTATTTAAAATTCGAATAAAAGTTGAATTTATATATTTTAAAATCTTTCATACTTTTAAAGTTGAGCTTCTGGATGAATCTCAGAGGAAACATGTTTTTTTTCTTCCGTTAAGTATATTACAAAATGTTCTTATGCCGTACATATTTAACTTGACAAAAGAAAATTCTATCGTTACAGTTAGCGAAACTTAATAAAAAACCTGAAAAAATATTAATTCTTATGTATATTCATTTGAAGTGTAAAATGTATGTAATAATTGAATGATCTTCTTAATTATAATTTGGATATAATGAATGACGCCTGTTTATTTCCCGACAGTTTGACTTTCCTCTCTTCATGCTTTGCACGTCATTTTGCAATCAATTGTTTCGTTTCACCTTTAACTATTTTGTGTTTTACTCACACACCAAAATTCGTATATCTATAATTTTAAATTACAGGATGATTCAAACAGGGTGATTGTCGATAATGTATATAAAACTAAGCAGATATAGTAATGGTTTGCAGAATTGGAAATAAAAGTCTGATGGTAGAAAGCGGGCATGGAGAATCATAAAAATAAAGCAATAACAAAGAAGTAAAAAATATTTATTAGATCATATTTTAATCGTAAATCAATCGTCTCAAAGGTGAAATCAACAGTCGCAATGTACGCCTCGCAGCTGCGAAGGTGGAATGACGAACTCTTTTGA
>BGPR01016821.1:0-33770 GCA_013235015.1 Araneus ventricosus | reverse complement strand
ACAATTCGGCGATTAATTTGATGGTACGTTGTGTAATGACAATGCAATAGGTTAACACACTACTTTTCATATAGATAGACATATGTTTCTGTATGAAAAACACATGCTTCTTTCTTAGACTAGAGGAGCAATTGAAACAATAGTTAGGGAATATACTTTTGAGGAATGCGAGAATGTTTATAAGTTAATAAAATAGAATTGCGAAAGTCTATCTTTCTTCCTTTGTATGAAAAAAGATAAACTAGAAAATTGAGAATACTGTAAGTAAATTAAGAGTATAACATAGACGGAATATGTCTAGGAAACAAACTGGTCGCTGATTAAGTAACTTTCCATGTTTTCAAAGAAACAAGGATATCCAGAAAGATCTAGAACTAACATCTGTCAAGCACTACTACAAAACACTCTCAAAGAATTTCTTCGAAAAACTAGACACAAACAAAAATTCGGCATTCCGAGAAATTGCAGAATTCAATCCCAATAACCTCAAGACAATTCAGAAGACTAATCAGCAACTAACCTTCCCATATCGTACTACCCATCACACTGGCGTGATTCCGGAGCGAAACTCATGACAACGTATTGCCCTTAAGTAAATCCAAAATTCCTTTATATAATACCTCATTATGCTTCGTTCTCTTAATTTTACGATTATCCTCTATAATTTAATTTGTAATCTCACATCTTCCCAAACAAAAGAAAGATGCGGAATTTAAGAACCCTTAGTAGAAGCAGTATGATAAACAAACAATCGATATGGGTAAAGTTATGTTTCTAATTACCAGCCGAAATATATGAATTTAGGCTTTTAACGATATTTCAAAAAAATGCAGAAAATCATCGAAGGTAATACAATTTAAAAATTTTAAATAAAAAATAATTTTATAAAAATACTGGTAGACTTGTTTTAAGAATATCTATATACATACTCTTATAAACTAGAAATCCATTTGTTGTAATTTTGTTGTATTCTGTTGTAATTTTCTAGAAAAAATTTGATTCTCTGCTGCTAAGAGATATTCAAAATCGTTGTAAAATATTTTATAAATTGCACTTGAGCTTCAATTAACAGTATGTTCTAAGCATTGAAATTCAAAAAAAATAAAAAGTTTATTTATTTTAAGTTTACTTTTTTAACGAAACGTTAAAATTAATGTTAAGTTTAATAGCGTGCTGAGAGAAAGGTGAAATTTACTAATTTTTTTCCTCTTTGCATTTTCTTCCTGCATTTCTTTATTTGTGCATAATATTTATATTATCATCGTTTAACCCCTTAAGTCTCGCTCCCGTCATATTGAAGGTCATCGAATTATCGCATTTTTAAGCTAACTAAGATAGGTTCCTCGTCGGACTCTTTAAACTCGTATACATTTTGTAATGCGAATAATTTACACAACTTTTCATTTTTATCAGTATTCAAAAAATTACTATTAAGTGCCTGCTGTTTTAATCAGTATTAAAGAAATAACAATTCAATACCTAGCTATTAGAAAAATTATGCAGCAGTCTCAGTGTTGATAAACTCGCTATTGACTCTCCAAACATTTAAATCATTAAAACGACATAAATTTTGAAACGGAATCCAAAAACCGGTCAAACAGACAAAATTCCGAACAGTTGAGCTCAAATAGGACTTCGCTTTGCTCCTTCAATTATTTAGTATTTAGTTTCATATTTAGATATTTTGTTTTAGTTATAAAACCTAGCCACTTCTTATATTTGCAAAGACATTTCAAATCTTGCAATATTATATCATAAGATGTATTTAAAATGTAGTCAGCTATTAATCGAATATTTCTATTGTAATTGAAAATAAAAATATGAATTGAATGAGAACGACGAAGAATAGAAGCCATTTATCTACAAAGCTCAATGGTAGTTGGAACAATAAAATTAATTAAAAAGTATTTAAATGTATGAAGCATCTATATGTAATTTACGAAAAAAAGCAGCAAGATTATACTTAAATTTTTAATAATAGATAAGAGTTGGTTTTCAGCTCACGTACTTAAACGTTTGAAATTCATTAGAGAAAGTCTTGAGAACAGCACTTTAATTTGTAACAGAATTTCATTTTGTTAAATAACAACTGCCATTTAAATGATATGTTCCTTTGTCAAAAAAATTTTTTAAAAAAACCACAAATATTTTAAGTTTCCAAAATTTGCTTTTAAATTCTTATGCATTCAGCATCCTTATTCTTCAGAGTCAAGCTCATAATAAACTTACTTGAACTGATCAACTACTGCTAATACGAAACTCATCTGGCCTACTGGGTAAATCTAAATCGCTGTGTAGAATACTTTAATGCTTTATTTCTTAATTGTTTCATTTTAACTCTGAGACTGAGTAGAAGTGCATGTGTACTGGCACTCAAAAAAGTAATTTTTTTAAGAAAAGGAATAATTTCAAAGTCAATGAATTCGAAATTTTGGATCAAACATTAAATTTTATATAAAATTTTGCAAAAAAATTATTCTTCCATGTATTCAATAGAGACACTTATAAAATCAGCTTTTTCAAGACAATTCTGCACTTCGACATTGTGACAGATTTTAATTTAATATTTTTAGACATACATTTTTCGTGCATTATTAATAGATTAATTATTATTTTAAAAAGTTTCTTTTGGTATGTGTATTGATTTTTTTTCCAACGACAAACGTGACACAAATAAATATAGTGATATGTTTTGAGTCTGAAATAAAACCCTTTTATAATTATACACAATAGTAATTACAATTATTGCCATTAAATACTTTGAGGTTAGTACAATTTTAAGTGTGTAAGTGACCCGCTATGAAAATCTTAATCGTAAACTCCATTAATATACTTTATTTCCGGAAAAATGTTATATGTTGTTTTTATTCAAGATTAACGACGGCAGAATAATTTTGGGTGGTTCAATTTTTTCCGCGACTCTACTATTTACACGTAGAAATATTTTTTCTATTTTCGCAATGTTTATAAACACGCATCATCATCAGTTTCATGGTAAGTTAATTTCATATTAAATTACCAACAGCAAACACCGTCTGCCTTTGAGGAAATGTACTAAGATTTCATAGAACGTTTCAAGCCTGTGCTGTAGCATAGATTTAAACTGGACTTAGGCGTATGTTTTGGATTTTGTAAGCACTGAAATGTTTGCAACAAAAGTGTCACTTGCTGCAATAAAAGATTAAATCATAAATGAATTATAATAATAAAGTGATTATGAATGAATATGTGATTTAATCAAGTATTCGTTCAGATATGGTGCACGTCAAACAAGCGGCATAATTTTAATTTTTTAATTAATTGCGCATCCTACATAAAGGAAAAGGCCGTTATTTTAACAGAACAGTATAACTTCACTGTTATATCAAAATGTATGCTAGAGTTCCTAAATGTTACGAAAAATCATCTATCGTGTCTACGCTAGCAGACCATCAAGCACGATAATGAGGAGCGACGCTTAATTCACGAATATTCTGGAAAACACGAAGCACAGCAAAAAAACACGTCTTGTACAAATTAGCAGCGCAGACAGACAACAAATCACTAACAATAACAGCAATATCACGAACGAAAAGCACTTAGCGTCTAAAAGCTGAATCACTCGCAATGCAAACAAGACTCCAACGAGATTCCAAAGAATTTCGCACTCCAAAGACGATTAAAGACGTTCAGTACCTCCGAGTATTTAAACTCTTTTCCAGGAGAATGTGACGTCACTGGAAAACTCCTTTAGAATCTCCATAACTTCGCTTCTAATAAAGATTGCGAGAAATATCTAGCAATTTCGGGGACCTTCATTCTGTCGCCAAGGTCTGGCGTCACTAACTTCCTACCCCTTTCCAACCTCATGACCAATATTATGTGGAAGCGACAATACAGATTCTTAACAGTATTTTATTAATGAAATAGACTTGTTTGTGATAGCTGCAAAAACTCTCACATTTTTGTATATGCTAGGTGATAACTGTATGTTGTCACAAAAAGAAATATACCCCTTAGTAGTTCCAGCTGTAACATATATTTTGTGGCGCGTGGATTTAGATATAAGAGCATTGCTAAACATTGTGCTGTTCGATTTCATAATTAACTCGTCATTTTCATAATAGATGCACAGCTCCGCCCGCTACGTAACTGTGACGTCACGTAAAGTGCATCCAGACTATATGCCGTTTAACAAGAATAATTTTCGAATTAAAATTACGATTAAATACTACAGTACATTTTTCAATGTTCATTTCACTATGTTAAAGCATTGCAGACTCAAGCCTTCGTGGCTTAATGCTCATTCATTGGACTTGGACAAGCAAAAGAGTAGAAGAATATGAGGCTAAAGTTTCCGAACATGACCAAGACAGAAATGCTCTTCCAGTGAATATTTTAAAAGAGACTCTCTCATATTTGTGCTACATGAAAGAAAACCAAAGGGCACTCACCCCGATCGCTAGGGTTGCCATAATTTCCAAGCATTGATACTGGACGTATAAGTGCTAAATATATAAAATATGAAAAATTTGGATAAGTAATGGTGAATATTATTCTGATGGAAAATTAATAATGTTTAGGCAATATAATAAAATGAGCACGTAGAATAATAAAAAAGATGTAAGGCTAACACTTTTAGTCCAGTCATATTTTACAGTTGATCCTACTTCCTTAATTAGATTTTTTTATTCGTTCGCATAATTATAAAATGGGGCGCAAGTTATTTTAAAATCATAATGATAATTGAAAAATGCATTAATAATGCCTTCTCACTGAATTTAGGGAGAAAACGGGATAAAAACGGGACAGAAAGCAATACAGGACGGAGTATTGAAATACGGTTGCAGTCCCGTTTATATGGACACGGGAGAAATGGCAATATATGTTTCAGGACATTACAACCCTATCCTAGCTAAATTGCATTTCAACTGTGGTAGGGAGAAAACGAAACTCTCTCCACTACTCTGCTGTCGTTCATCAGATTCCTATGGGTAAAATAAAAGAAACGTCAACTAAAAGATTTTGATTCTAAAAATATCGTAATAAAATTGTACTAACTGTAAAATTTCTGATAAAACATTTTGATGTCATAAATAAATTTCTCAAGTAAATATTACACAAGTTACAAATTTTGCTTATCATCAGAACACATTTGACAGTTTATATTTTCGAGTCGAATTTTTATTAGTGTGATAATTTAAAAGCATCTTTTAAGTCTTGATCTATATTTTATATTCGATTACTACTTGATTTATATCAACGGTTTACTGCATTGAAAGTTTCTGGAAAAAGAATGATTCTATCCTGTTGAAATGTGTTCAACAACTTTAAAGTGTCGTCTGAAATGGACTAATTAATTTTAAGAGCGAAAGTAATAAAACTAAATAGATGTTTTATTGATACTATTAATATTAGTAAATTGTTGAGAGATATATGTGCTCTACAATGAATTTTCTCTATTTTGATCTTTGCTTATTATTCATTTATGGACGGACTGAATGAAATGTTGCCCCACTTTATTTTATAAAATTTAAAATAAAATGATGGAGCATTTTATCCATTTCTAAACGTAGACTACGTCTTACAAAATCTACTTTTTCAAAACATTTCTGCACTTCGACATTCAGATGGATTGAAATGTATTATCTTTAGATTTTATTCGATACATTTTACCAGCACCACTTGGCATGTAATTAAATATCATTAATTAGCACTTCTAGATGAGGATTGTTTCCTTAAATAGTTTGTTCTGATATGTGTACTGATTTTTAATTCAAACGACAAAAGTAATCACTAAATTAGAAATATAAATGGTGTGTACTAAGAATTAATATTCCCTTGTTGAGAAAAGAGTTATTTAAGGTTTCAATCCGAATTATGTTTTGAAATACTATAAATGAATCAGCATTTTGAGGAAGGGAACAAGAGCCAACAAATCTGAATGCAGACAACGTACACAAAACGTGTGCTATATCGTATAGATTCTTTTTATTGGCTATTGGAAAGGAACAAAAATAACAAAGTAAACTATTGAGGTTAACAATCGTATAAAAAAACAGCAAACAAGAAAAATGCAAAGGAAATGTGTTTTATTCCCCCGAAAAAATAATTTTTGGATTCGTTCGCTTCTTCCAGCTGCCGACTCAATTAGAAAGACGAACAGTAAGAAAAGAAAAATCTTCTTCTGAAGGTTGAGCATCGTCAAACTTTTTTCATTTTATACAATCGTACTATAATAATGAGCAATCAACTCTAAAATGGCTATGAGATCCAAAGAGGATCAACGCAAAATTTTCGCTTAGCTTAGCTATTTTCAAAATTAAGATGTCCGGCCTCATATTGCTTGAAATCGGGACGTAAATAGAACTAAATTAAAATCAACCTGAGCGAAACTAATGGCGATGTATTTCCCTTAAGTGAATCAAAATCCCATATAATACCTCACTCTCCCTTCTTCTTTTTTTCCCTTTTAAATTTTTTCTAATTAAATACAGTACACATTATGATTTCATAATAAAAATAATAAGGCACCTCCGAGTTTTCTCTGTAACTGATTTTGTGATAGGCTTTTAACTAATAGGAAGATCCGAATGTTAAGAACCCCAAGCTCAAGCAATACGTTAACCAACAGCAAAACCATAGACTTTATTTGTAATTACCAGCCCGAATTTTTAAATTGGGCTTTTTATAAGAGAAAGTGGCACAAGATACAAATTGACGATGTTTACTTAAGAAATAAAAATTTATATAGAAATTGCTTCTATAGAAATTGTGGTAGATTCTTTTTCAGAAAGTCAACAAATATACTTAGAAATGTCATTTCATAGGCGCTTTCATAAATTCTTAATTTAAGTATATATTTCGAGCTATTCGACAACGGAAATACTTTAAGCTTCAGTCATGCATTCAGCTTATGTATTCTCTAAAAAGTACATTTACAAGTCATTCAAAAAATATACTTAGCATACGTAGAAATGAATTATTTAAATTTTTTGATCCACTATGATTTTCAAACACAGAATATTTCAACTTCATAACGATATATAGGTCAGTTTTGCTGAAATTTTGGATTGGTCGTATGAGATAGGGACATTTATTTATGATTCCGTTTCAGGATGGCGATCGTTTCGATGGTCTCAAAGCTTAGCGCAACAATGACAATTATAGAGCTATGGGAAACTTCAGCATTTTTATTTTATTTTTCTAATCGATTGAAAATGCTTCAAAATGAACAGTAACATTAAAAAAAATTAGGCAGTTTTGTTTTTTCATATTTGCAATCAAAGTTCGCCTCTCAGATGACGTGGGAAAAAAAATCCATTTTGTCTCGAAGAGAGTCTGACGTCACATGTGCTTAAACAGGGGAGGGCACCCGTTCGCTCGCTATAGAGATTTTGCTTTTTTTCTATATTTTTCGACTACCGCAAGAGATAAAATAATTTCGGAAAGGAACAAGTATTGTATTGTTCCTAAATGTGTTAATACAACTATAACAGCACCCGATGAGTAATTTATCTATATTATATTTATTAAAATTGTATATCACGAAGCACAGTAAAAAACAATTTTGTTTTTGTTTTTTTCCGATTTGTTTTGAATATAAGTATAAGGTGAGATTTTAATTATCCATTTTGATGCTAATAATTAAATTTAATTAGTATTTTTTCCTTTTATTTGATTACATGGAATTTATATTTTAACCTTTTGAGGGGCGGTGGCACAGAGGCTGTGCCAACTCCTTTAAGGTTAAGAAGGAAAAAAAACTTGCTCTTGTAATATAACTGCTTATATTATTTGCATGGATTTCAAATGTTTCTTATATTTTTTTAAAAAATTACAGTACATTTCAAAATTAATTACAATATCTTAAATATAAGTTTAAATTCGTGACTTTTTTTATGCTGAAAATCGTTTTCTTTTGCAGTGGAAGCAAATAATACATGGTAGCCCTTAAATTTCTAAATTTGTCGCATTCGGTCGAGTTTGAATCTAATTATAAATTTATATGGATATCTTATCTATATAAAAGCCCGTTTATTTCAGTCCGTTAGTGATTAAGCAACCTCATATTAGTTAGTAAAAAATAGTAACACATGCAGCATCCGCTGTAAAAAAGCTTGAGCTTCGCTGTATTTCATAAAGCTCTCGTGCAAATAGCATGTTATCAATTTAGGGTGCTCAACTTTCGTCTTTCCACAGCAAAAGAATAAATCTATAAAATGTATTTTACTGCATTATTCGCTTAAAAAAGACATGTCGAAATTAATAATTCAATTTTTAATACAAAAAGACATTGACAGTCATTAGTGATTGGAAGTTGCATAATTGGAGGCAGAGTTCATATGCACCGATATTCCATGCTTCCTATCGAGTGGCGCTGCTATCGTTTAAAAGTTTGCAATCAGCGTTTCTAATAGTTCAGTCAACGAAGGGTTTGAAAAAACAATAAATCATATAGTTTTGAAAATTGTATACGTGTTTGTGAGTGGCTTCTGATGAACATATTAAAAGTCCTCGGTCCTGGAGAGTAAGCACGCGGCGAGATCTTGTATTTCATCCCCCTTTTTTAGTTTATCCTGAATATCTCGAATCGTTTTCAGTTTTGAAATTACAATTGATTTAACAAATTAAAGAGCATAATTTTTCTTACCGAAACATAGTTTTATTTTTCTTCCAGCTTTAATTTTTTCCTAGATAATAGGTCTCAAAGGTTGTCGCCATCTTGGATTTCCACCCCCTTTTTTACTTTTTCTTGAACATCTCGAAAACTACTCAATATTGTAATTAAATATGATTTAAAATATTTATTGAGTACCATTCCCTACAAATGGAATAAATTCAAGCTTCAATAATTTTGAGATAATTAGCTCAAAGTGGATAAATTTGTAAAAAGTCTTAGTTGATAGTATACGCTTTCATTTCCCAAGGCCTGGAAAATGAAACAGAATACCTTGGCGTAACTCTGAATAGACACCTAACTTTTAAAATCACATCCAAAAAACAAAGATAAACTGCAGAGTGCTTAAACCAAATTATTCCCCATAATTGGATGTGACTTCCAGCTCTCACAAACCACTATGCTTCTAATTTAGGAAACCAAGCTACGTCCTCCTAATTACTTACGCTTCACCTATATGAACCACTGCACCTAAGACTCATACCAAAGTACAAAACAAAAGTGCTCGTCAAATATGTAAGACGGCAAGGTTTATAAGAAACAAGGATATCTTGAAAGATACACAACCAACCTCTGTCAAAGACTACCACAAAAATCTCTCAAAGATTTCTTCGAAAAGCTAGAGACAAACAACAACTCGGCATTCTGAGAAATCGTAGAATACAATCTCAATAAATCCAAGACAATCAGAAGAATAATCAGCAACTAACCCTCCCAAAGCGTACAGTCCCACTACACTAGCGTGACTCATGAGGGAAAAACTTGCCGTGGTGGCCTAGAGGAAAGGTCTAGGCTTTGAGTCCCACTGAAGATCCGTCGTGTATTGGGCCTGCTGCTCGTTAAATCAAACGTAGGTGAACTATAGTCCTTCCGCTGGTGTGTTGCGGAAGTTTGGAGAGGGGGTGTCAGTTCAGGAGTTGTCTTAGCTTTTTGGCCGATGTTCAAACAGGCCTCGTATTGCTTCAGAACGGGACGTTAATGTAACTAAATTAAAATAAACATGAGCGAAACTAGTGGCGAGGTATTACCCTTATGTAAATCCAAAATCCCATATAATACCTCACTCTCCTTTCTCTTTTCTTCCATTTCATTTTTCTTCTAATTAAATCCAGTATACATTATAATTTCATAATAATAATTTGGCACTTCCGAGTTTGCTCTATAACTGATTTTGTAATGCCACTAACGGGAAGATCCGGATGTTGAGAACCCTGAGCTCACTCAATACGTTAACCAAGAGCACCACCATTATAACATAGACTTTATTTGTAATTACCAGCCCGAATATTTAAATTGGGGCTTTTTATAAAAGAAAGTTTACTTGTAGAGAAATTGCAGTAATTTGTGGAAAATAAAAATTTTATATATAAAACGCTTCTTTAGAAATAGTGGTAGATTACTTTTCAGAATGTCAACAAATATATTTAGCATCTTTAGAAATGTCATTTCATGGGTGCCTTCATAAGTTATCAATTTTAGTATATATTTCGAGCAGCATATATCCCTATTCGAGAACGGAAATTCAACAAACTTCGTTCGTGCAATCAGCTCATATATTCTCCTCTAAACAGCACATTTACAAGCAATTCAACAAATATACTTAGCAATAAATTATTTTAATTTATTTATCCACTATGGTTTTCAAATACAGATTATTTCAATTTCATAACGATGTTTAGGTCAGTTTTGCGAAAATTTTGGAATGGTCCGCTATGGTTATAAAAGCTTCAAGCAGAATTGAAAGCATTTTAAGAAATCGAGATTGTTCTCTAAGCACTCTTCTCTTACATTTCCTCTGAAAAATGTCACTTTAAAGAAATTTGTTTCCACCTATGAGTAATGCAATTAAACATTCTAAACAGTCAACACTGAAATACACATCAGCAAAAATAATCCAGAATCAACTATCTCTCTGACAGATTCCAGCTATTATTTCACGATTTCCTAATTTCGATGTTTTCCAACAGACACTTCGCAAATTATTATCCGAAGAAAGTTCGATTTGAAAATTATTTTAAGGCTAAAAATTATTTTTAATAAAAAGATTGCATTTTATTATTCCCCATGGGCTTCTTTTATAAAAGAATATATTTTCTTTTATATAAAAAGTGCAACTTACTAACAAAAAAGTTCTTTGTTTATATATTCTTTTAACCCTCTGAAAGCCACCGTGCTTTGAAATCTACTTCTTTTAAAACACAGTACGGCCGAGGACAGAAATGAGAGTAGGTAAACATTTCCCTCCCCCTTCTGGTAAGCAAGCGGTCATTTGCGTCGTGGGGGGTTCTTTTACCGTCTCCTTTATCGTATCCAAACCCTTGCTGACTGAATTGGGATCGTTTACAAATTGTGATAAAACTATATATTTTCAGTAAAATATTTTCTAAAGGCTTTATTTTTTACTGCTGTATATGATTATAATAGTAAAAGGCAAATTTGATGCGACAACATATTAGATTTTTAATGAGCATGAAGGTACAATTTTAAAATCATTGCTGCGTCAGAAATATTTCATCATTTAAGAGTTGTATCTTTTTTTATTTCTAGAACGTACTCATCTAGATAACTCACTGTAAGTAAGTAATATATTAAATTTATTAAAACCTAAAATAATTTTGACTTATTTAATTATAAAGAAATTTATTTCCAGAGCAATTGCTCCGATTATTTATTAGTATCTAAAAGAGAAAAAAAGTTCAAAAGTTGGAAACTATCATTAAGATAAACGTATAAAAAGCAAAATTATTTCCAGAGTAAATAAATAAAAATTTGCTAAAAATTACAGAATTTAAAATTACAAAGCAGAACAAAAGAGGCGACACCTGACAGAGAATATTTACTTGGGCATGATATTCTCTTTTTAGGTGAAACTTACTATTTATAAATATTGTTGGTATACTGCTAAAAGTAACGAAGTCAAAACCTGTGCTTTTCCTTACAAATACCTTTTGAAGGCGCACGATTGTTATTAAACACAAAATGTAATTGCTACGAAGAAAAGAAAAATGTCGAATTTTAATGAATGTAACAATTAAACCCTAGGTATTCTAATCAACGGGAACTTTTAATTGCATTATTGTTTTAAAATTGCATTTTCTGACTTGAACAGAACTCTGAATATCTAATATCTGCCAATATTCAAATGATCTGTAAGATTTTGTTGTAGTACGAATATTTAATTCATTCCATTTATAATTTAAACGGTTTAAAGCATTGGTAGGAAAAAGATTTAGCTTTGGAAAATACTTTATATTGTTGCAAACACAATTTACTAAAAAAATCAATGGATTTTATATTTTATCAGTAAGACTTCTTAAAGTACGAATATTTAAGTCATTATATTCATAATTAAGACTAAAATACTGTTTGGAAAAAGAAATACTACAAACGCAATTTTTATTTTTTAAAAATCAGCACATTTTGTTTACATACTTTCCGATATTGGTTTTATAATAATATACATTAAAAAATGTCCACTCTGAAATTAATTAAAACTAAATAGAATTCATCAATATCAGCAAACGATGTTTTGTTAATTTATTCCTGATATGAAACTTTCCAATATTCAGGCATTTGAGCAGTTAGCAAGCAGAAAGAGTAACGTAAATTAAGCATCTGCCCTTGAACACTTACAGGAGACATCAATCAAGAGTGACAATAGGAGGGGAAACAACCATTGTTAACGAGATAAGATTGCTCCGCACCTTTTCCACACCCTTTTGAAAAGGGGAAGGAAATAAGCATGCAACACTTCGGCCGCTCGTAGTTTGTCTGGCAGTTTGCATGACGGGCCGGTAAAGCCGTTGTGGCAGTCAGAGGGTTAAACGTTTATCGTTATGCAAATAGCCACAAACAATTCAAACTATTTTAAAACGGCATAAAAGGGAAATTTGCACCCGGGAGGAACGTTATACTGCAGAGAAAGAATATCTTTCCTGAGCAGAAGCAGATTTAATGGTATTAATCAATTATAGCTTATATTCTTAAAAATGACAAAATATAAGAGACAAAATGGGAAGAGAAAAAAATCTGCCTAACCATGAGAACTAAAATCTCTCCATTACCATCATTCTAAAACGCAGGCATTATCATTAAAATTTCGTTTGTCTAAGACACTTAAACGTTAAGCAAAGCATAAAAATGAATAAGTTCCAAACAATTCCTGGCTGTTGTTGAAAGATGTCTCTCCCAGGAAGATTGCAATCTTGGGCCCTGATGGCAGAAATAAGAGTGGGGATGTAGATAGCCGAATCTTTCGTCGTCGTCTGGCATGGGTCCAGGTGGGATGAGAGCTTCCAATCGCGCTTCCTCTCACACTGTCGAAAGGGTTGAGTCCCCGCCCCCGCTTTTTCGAGAGACCTGCTGTCTAGTCTTCAGAATGTGAGCCGAATTTGAAGTTTGTACCCCTTTTGGCTTGTTCTCAAATGGTCGAGTCTGCGTCAACTGACAATACTCTTGTGTAAGCCATTATTCAGACACATTTTTTATAGGGACGTGAGAATGGGCCATTATTAGAATGTGCATTTTTATGAGATTCTTGTTTCGCCCTAATGAAAAGGCTGTTATGGTTTTCAGAAATACAGTTACAGTTAGATGAGCAGACGACGTTCAAATGAAAAGAATCAGGAAAAGAAGAAAGATTTTTTGGAGTAGAAGCAGATTTCATGATATAAATATTTTCTATCTCAACTTTTTAAAAATAAAAAATATATATATCAGGTGTTTTGATAATTTTCCATACATGGAAAAACACTCATTTTTTAGATTTTAAAAATTTCAATATTAAAATTAAAAAACAGTTGATCAAAGACATGAGGTATTTATGTGACAGTGTGGCACAATGCTTCAGAGTGATCCATAAAGTCTGTGATATTGTGCTTCAAAATGTTCTCTAAAGTCTATGAAATATAAAATACTTTGAAGAAAATGCTGTGCTTATTGAACAAAAACATGTATTCTGAAACACACAGAATTATTTTTTGTTCACAAACACGCGCCGCATTAGTTTCATGACGTGTGAACATCAAATCAACTTACTAGTAGGTTTCGCCATCTGTGTTTAAAGATATGTACTAAAATGGCTAAGAAAGGCGTTTTAAAATTCATTCACTTAACTTCGGTGATTGTTTTGTATTTTGTGTGCATTGAAATGAGTTACAACAGAACTCTCATATGATGCTATGAACGGCTAAATCATTAATGAAGCATCATGATCAAATGATCATGAATAAATTAGCTATGCAATGAAGTCATTTAGTTCTTGTGTTATTCATGTCAAATAAGCGGCACTGGCACCTATTGAGTTTTCGAATTCGTTGTTCTTCTTATTAGTCGATGAAGGTCGTGATTTGTAAGATAACACCATAACGTTAATGTTATATAAAAATATAGTTTGTCTGATATCCTAAAATATTTTATTGATGCAAAACACTTGTATTGGATATCTATATCTGCTCTAAAATTGTTGTATGCCTTATTCAATATTGTATGTGTCGGCTATTTGATTGACATTTATAAGACTTCCTCTAAGACTAAACAAACATTTATTAGAACACTAAAAAGTAACTATTACACTTCGTAATCTGCGTACAACGTAACTTCGCTCAACCATACTCGTACTCGAACTCATCTTTTAATTTAAATAAAATTCAAAGTAGGTCAACATCTGACTGTTGCCGCTTATCTGGTATCATACACTGTTATAACAATAAATAAATTGAAAGCATGATTTTGTCAGGCAATAATATTAAATATGCTTACATATGTTGCCACAAAATTCCATTTCCCGCTTAGTATCTCAATTATGCTCTGCTGGGAGAGATTTTTCATGTAAGGCATTTTGATTTCAAAGCGACCATAAACTATGTGCAGTTAGATATCATAACTGTTATGCACAGGAAGCGAGTTTGCCAATATCACTTGTTAGTCTCGTAAAGTAGAGACAGGCAGCTTGAATAATACTAATTATGAAGAGCTGCTGGATAAGCTAAAAGCGTCCTGGCTTATTGCATGCAGTGGAATTTCTATGAGATGGAGCATTTTTAGAAATGACGAATCGTATGATTTAAAATAGACATTTATTAGACGACCACATTTAAGAACATATTTACATATAACATCTTATAGTAAAGCAGCAGCTTACAGCTGAAGTCTCTTCGAGAGAGAATGCTTAGAGAACCGTAACACTTCTTCTCTTTCCCTCTTCTGAAATGACATAGTAGAGACAAGTATATATACTCTAATAATCATCTACATATCAGCTGCGGGAATCGGATAGACAACGTCATACGATTCCGATTAAATAGCTGCTAAAAAAATGGATGTCAAGTGAAGTGATTAATTTAAAGAAAGAATGCTTCAAATCTTAGAATAAAGGTACGAGAGACAATTTAGAAAAGATGCAAGCTTCTTAGCTTAAAATGCAGAATTTCCCAACAATAACCACCTGATTATTCTTCATAACTCATCTGACTCCCAGCTCTCACAAAGCACTAAACTTCTAATTAACAAAACTATACTACGTCCTGTTATTAGTTAAGCTTCATATATACGGGCCACTGCAGCTAAGACTCATACAAAAGAACAAAACAAAACTGTTCGCCGAATATGTAATACGTCAAGGTTTATAAGACACAAGGATATACGGAAAGATATACAACAAACCTCTAGTCAAGGACTAACACAAAAATATCTGAAAGGATTTCTTCGAAAAACTAGAGACAAACGACAACTCAGCATTCTGATAAATTGCAGAATGCAATCTCAATAATCTCCAGACAATCAGAAGAATAATCAACAATTCACCCTCTCATGGCGTACTGTCCCACCACACTAGCGTGACTCATGAGCGAAACTTGCCGTGGTGGCCTAGTGGAAAGTTGTAGACTTTGGGTCCGCAGGGTTCCTGGTTCGAAACCCGATTCCACTGCAGATCCGTCGTGCATTGGGCCTGATGGACGTTAAATCAAACGTAGGTGACCAATCGTCCTTCCGCTGGCGTTATGCGAAAAGTTTGGAGAAGGGGTGTCAGTTCAGGAGTCGTCCTCTCTATCTGACCGAAATTCAAATTTACGAGGTCCGACCCATAATAGGCCTCGTGTTGCTTCAAAATGGGACGTTAATATAAAAGCGAAACTAAGAGGTATTTCTCTTATGTAAATTCCAAATCCCGTATAATACCTCACTCTCCTTTTCTTCTTTTTTTATTCCTCATAAATTTTTTTCTAATTAAATACAGTACTCATTATGAATTCAAAATAATAATATGGCACTTCCGAGTTTGCTCTGTAACTGATTTTGTGCTGACACTTACAGGAAGATCCGGATGTAGAGAACCCTGAGCTCAAGCAATACGTTAACCAACAGCACCACCAGCCCGAATATTTAAATTGGGGCTTTTTATAAGAGAAAGTTCCCAATATATTCAAATTGGATTGACGCATGTGGAAAAATCATATTTTATATATATATAATATAGATAGTGCTTCTTTAGAAAATAATACCTCATTCTGCTTTTTTTATTAATTTTACGACTTTCCTCTATAATTGAATTTTTAATGGCACATCTTCGCAAATAATAGAAAACTGCGGAATTTATGAATCCTTAGTTGAAGCACAATGTAAACGAAACCATCGATATGTGCAAGATTTAAGTTTACAATTACCAACCCAAATATATGAATTCAGGCTGCAAACAAAATTTCTTTCAGTTTCAATCCAAGAATAATTTGGCTCAATTTTAAAATCTTAAAAAGCAAATATTTCCATAAAAATAGTGGTAAATATGTTATAAGCATGTCTGCATACATTCTTTGAATACCTAGAAATGACATTTCATAAGCACTTTTATAGATTCTCAATTTCACTATATATTTCGAGAAGCATATATGGCTTTTCGAAAGAGGAAATTCAGAAAACTTCATTCATAGATTCCCTTCATATATCCCACTAAACAGTACACTACAAGACAGCATCAGAAGTTCCATTCGGTGGAAAGAAACTGTGCCACTTAATGGCCCTGCAGCTAATCATATATTATATTAGTAGATTAGAATTTATATATAGTTATTATCATAGTAATATTAAAATACATTCGAGGAAAAAAACTAATTCTATAGGAACATTCTACCATCGTTCATCGTATAAAGAATTCATAAAATTAAGGGCGATAAAGGCGTCTTCTGACGTATTATTCTGTCTATAAATTTCACAAGCAGCTGTCTACCTATGTAAAGCTCTTCTGTATTCAAATTTCTAGTGGCAAACACCCTTTTGGATTTCATGAATATAATCTTCTTGAAAAATTATTCATTCTGTATATAAATTTTGGCTAAAATAGACATCGGGAGGTTTTTCACGTTTTTTGTTTTTGACATTAATAATTATTTAAAAAAATAAAAATTTTAATAGACCACGTTTTTAAAACGGACTAAAAAGTATAAAATAATTTCTTCTTGCCCCATACAGATT
Organism: Araneus ventricosus; assembly: GCA_013235015.1. Taxonomy (NCBI): domain Eukaryota; kingdom Metazoa; phylum Arthropoda; class Arachnida; order Araneae; family Araneidae; genus Araneus; species Araneus ventricosus. Next base: position 16,642 of record BGPR01016821.1, on the reverse strand, counting down.
TATAACCCCATACAGATTTAAAACGAAAAACGTGGGGCGCATGTAATAGATAATTCATGTATAAATAGTTTACTTCAGTCACTAACAATTTTATTGCAATGGAAATGATATGAACTGTTGTGTGAGTTTTCTCAACGACAGCTACTCTCTACACTCCTTACTATTAAATATTGCATGCGCCCCACGTTTTTCGCTTTAAATCTGTATGGGGCAAGAAGAAATTATTTTATACTTTTTAGTCCGTTTTAAAAACGTGGTCTATTTAAATTTTTATTTTTTTAAATAATTATTTTCTGCTTTTTAGTCTTCTGTGTGTGAAATTTTGCAATCGATTTTAAACATCTTGATGAGATTATGATGGAGACATGTGACAAATTTCAGGTTTATTTCAGTTTCTCTTCACCTGATCATAAATAGAAAATTGTTATTTTCCTGAAAAAGTAAGTTATGTGACGCAGAGACCTTTGAGATATAATGAAAAACGTACTGCGCATGCGCAAACATATGGCTAAAATATGGGGTGCATCGATGGTCCCATGGGCCATCCTTATATCCAAGAACCAAGTCTGTAATGTTAATAGTTTAAGAGATATAATGAAAAACGTACTGCGCATGCGCAAAGATATGGCTAAAATATGGGGGTGCTTCGATGATCCCATGGGCCATCCATATACCCAAGAACCAAGTCTGTAATGTTAATAGTTTTCGAGATATAATGAAAAACGTACTGCGCATGCGCAAAGGTATGGCTAAAATATGGCGGTGCTTCGATGATCCCATGGGTCATCCATATACCCAAGAACCAAGTCTGTAATGTTAATAGTTTTCGAGATATAATGAAATACGTACTGCGCATGCGCAAAGATATGGCCAAAATATGGGGGTGCTTCGATGATCCCATGGGTCATCCATATACCCAAGAACCAAGTCTGTAATGTTAATAGTTTTCGAGATATAATGAAAAACGTACTGCGGATGCGTCATGCAAAACATGAAATGACAGACAAACGGACAGACAGACAGACAAGAAAGCGAATTAATAATGCATTGTCATCTAGTTCTGAACTATGTTTAAAGTTTCAAGTCTCCAGCTCATCGGGAAGTTAGTTTAAAATCGATCGCAAGATTTGTACCGAACAGACAGACAGACAAGAAAGCGAGTTAATAAAAACGTGTTAAAAAGTGGTCTCCGATAGATAAACATATTTTGCCAGCTATTCTCTGGACGTCGGTAGTACTAGTTTCATTATGGGAATATTTTAAAAGCATTTTGAAAGCTATGATGTATATGTTGCAGTAGATTACTGCATGATGCATTAAAATCTTTATTCCTTTGAAATTTTCTAGAAAAAAATCGATTCTGTGCCGCTAAGAGATATTCATAAGTGTTGTACATTTTTGTCTAAACTGTACTTGAGTTTGAATGACCAGTATGCTCTAAGCATTTAAATTCAAAACAAAATAAAACAGTTTATTAATGATGTGAAACGTCTTTCTGCTCGTTACAGTGATAGTCGGTTCAACTTTCTTGCGTGGCAAAATACCGTCAGATTTGAATCGCTAATAACTATGAGACTAATAATGCGAAAAGAATGGTTGATCGCACAACGGAAAGATCATATCTGTAAGAGTTTGTCACATAGTATTTGTTTTGCCTGTGACGTCATCCTACTAGTGTAGGCGCTTGCGCGTGATTGTTATGAATTGGTTTTATGTAAGGTTAAAAATAAGTATAGCGTGGAGTGAGAATATAAAAATAGCCATCTGAATATAAGTAAAAACCGGCATTATATTGAAAATTTCAAATTCCGCATGTTTTTCATTATAACATGCAGAGTATTCTTTCGAATTGTACGACACTTACAGAATGCTTTACAATACGTAAAAGAAACATTCTATTAAAATTTAAATTCAAAAATTTGAATATTACGGGAAATATGAGCATTTTTATTATACGCGAAGTACGTAGTATACTGTGCATAAGCAAAATGTAGTTCTATATACTGTCAACAGATGGCTCCATCAAAAGCTACTCTAAATAAAACATAAGAAAGGCGCAGTTCGGGTCCGCGCCATAGATTTTTCGTGAAAACGTCGGGATAAAATCATAAAACAAGTATTGATATATAATTTAACTATCAATCTCTTTAATAAAATGTTGACACAGAGTAGTATAATGGTTACTGAATAGATAAATCACAAGTTTATCGCATGTAGCAAGTGTCTGTGGTAGCATGTGATTTATCTATTCTGCAACCATTTTACTACTCTGTGTAAATATTGTATTAAAGGGATTGATAATTAAATTACATATTAATACTAAGCACATGTTTTATGACTTTATCCCGCGGTTTTAAAGATAAGTCTACGGCGCCTACCCGAACTGCACGTTTCTTATGTTTTCTGTAACAAAATGTTAAGATTGATAGTTTGCTGAATGAAAGTTAAAATTTACTAATTTTTTCTTTTGCACTTAGATTCTGCATTTCTTTATTTTTGCATAAAATTTCTTTTAGTATCGCTAATATTCTCTTAAGCATCCGATTGCAGAAAGGCTGAACCACTTTATTTTTGAAAATTTTTATAAAGTGACATCATTTCATTAACCGTTTAAATGTAAACCAGTTTTCATACTCGCTATGAAGACAAATTAGTATTCAATAGATATCCCTTATAAATACGAAGGATCTCATAATACGAAGCAACAGATGGAGGATATATGCTTAATACAGAAACACTATATTTCGACTACATTTGTAATTACCAGCCCGAATATATGAATTCGGACATTTAAATAAAAGCCTGTGCTCGTAAACAAGATGGTGGAACGTAAAGTAATAAAATTTTATATACAATATATATATAGAAATAGTGGTGATCTCTTTTAAAAGTGTCCATTTATATACTTAACATTCTTAGAAATACTGTTTTGAAGGTACTTTCTTAAATTGTCAATTTCAGTGTATATTTCGAGTAGAATGTATCGCTATTCGTAAACGCAAATTCCACAAATTTCATTCTTTCTGTCACTTCATATATTCTCCACGAAACATTACAATCACACGCGATTTTCAGAAATTCCATCCGGAGGAAAGAAAAGACGCCACCTGGTGACACTGCAGCTAATTAAAACTTATATGAGTATGTTAAAGTTTATATTTAAATATTATTACAGTATAGTTAAGATACAATCGACGAAAAAAACACTGTCCGTATAGAATTATTTATCGTATATTGAATTTATAAAAGTTATCGTAAAGACAATAAATGCAACTCCTGAAGGTTTTTTGGTCCAAAAATTTCACAAGGTGTTATCTACATATGTAAAGCTGTACTATCTTCAAAATTTCCATATGACACCTTTTTTGATTTCATTTATAGAATCTTCATGAAAAAATAATCATGTATATAAATTTTGGCTAACATAGTCAGCGAGAGACATTTCGCATTTTATGTTTTCCACATAAAAAAGTCGTCTCGATAGTTAAATAGATTTAAGAAATTGTTGAAATTTTTAAAACAATTAGATGCTCTGCTGCAAAACCTTCATAAGTACTGTACATTTTTGTCGAAATTTTAACTAAACTTCACATCAGCTGGAATTGCCAGTATGCTCAAAGCACTAAAATTTAAAACAAAATAAAATAGTTCATTTATTGTTTTAACGAAATGTTAACTTTAATGTTAATGAAAGACAAAATTTACTATTTTTTCTTTTGCACTTTATTTCTGGATTTCTTTGTTAGTGCATGATATTATTTCGATTATCATTGCTTAATATTCTCTCATTCATGTGCTTAATAAAACGTTACATTCCTTTTTTAAGAATTTATATAAAGTGACAATTATAATAGTGATTTATATAACTAACCTATCTTAGTTATTTGGCACTGCTCAATTCAACCATTACTCTCAATGCTTCAATTCCATATTTTCTTAAACTCTCAATCCTCACCTGAAATTTAATTGTATGCCTTACTTCATTTCTTACACTATTTATTTAATTGGGTGTTTTTTAATTATTTTTTCTTCTAACTTAAATGGTCTGATCCATAATGTTCTATTAATGAACTAGTCCCATACTGAGTAGAGGTTGGGCGAACCGGAACTCATGTGGTATATAATCTTTGTTTATTATCAGTTAAATGTAAACTATTTTTCATAATTTCCTTTCTGGCAAATTATTATTCAATAGATATCCCCTTTAAAAACGTTGGATTTCATAATACGAAGACAGATGGAGAATAATTGCTAACTACAACAAAGAAACAAAGATCAATAAGAGTATGTCTTTTTAATAGAAAACACGTTCCTCGAGCTTTTCATTCTATAACCATTGCGATAAGTTATGTCCAAAATGGTGACATAAACTTATCGCAGACTTAATTCTTTATAACTCTGATAGCTAATCAGTTTAATCGATACAAGTAGTTCTATGAACAATAGACCTCGATACTTAGTTTTAAAAAATCTAAAATCAGTTCTTCATCGGACACTTTAACTCTCTGAGCAATTAGCTATTTTGATGTACTAGCTTTCAAGTCTTGAAAATTCGAATTTAAATTGAATAATTTCATCTTGATTGCATTTAGTCAAGTCTCTGAAATCTTAAGAATGTTTTATCCATGGTAGTTTAAGAAATTATGCACATGGATATGAGTGTCTGCTTCTGAAATGAATATAACAAACGGAAAAATACGTCTGAAACGCTTAGAGGGTTAAACGATTAGACATTTTTTTCTTCTTTTGAATGTGAATTATTTACACAAGTTTCCATTTTTATCAGTATTCAGGAAATTACTATTAAATGCTTGCTTTTTTAAGTATTAACGAAATCACAATTAAATATCTCGCTATTATCAAAATTATTCAAATGGTTAGATTTTGATAAACTCGCCATTGACTTTCCAAACATTTATTTCATTAACACGACCGAAATTTGAAACGAAATTCAAAAATAAAATTTCTTACGCTTTATGTCGATTTTTATTTTTTTAAATTTTTTTTTATATCAAGGAACATTGATGCCAAATTCGAAGAAAATCGCAGAATGCTCTAGGCCGTGTCTGCGTGACAAACAAACTTAGGGACAAAGAGACAAAATGTCGAACAGTCGAGTTCCTTGAGGATCTCGCTTCGGTAAGTCAATTTTTGTCCACTGATTAATTTTCTTTATTTTTACACATAAAAGATGTCCATTATTTTATATTTTACGATTTCAGATATGAATCGAAATTTAAAATCTTGCAGGATTATTCCCAAGATGTGTTAAGCAGTACTCAGCTATTAAACGAAAGTATCTATACTGTTTTTATTGTGTTTTTTAAAAAAATGAATGATAATATGTCATGAATAATATAAATTTTAAAATATTTCTTCACTCCTCCATTCTAATGGATTAGATTATTTTTTAATTTTAGATTATATTTGATACATATTTCATGAGCAATTCAGCTTGTAAAAGAAAGATTATTAGATTGATAAATACTTCGAATTGAGATTTAATGTTTTCATATGTTTGTTCTGGTAAGTGTATTGATATTTGTTTTGCAACTACCATAAGAAACACTAATTCAGTAATATAAAGATGAGTAAGATATCTGAAATAAAACCCTTTTATAATTATATACAAAGGCAATTGAATCTAAAAGAGATTAATTTTAAAATACTTCATTTTCATTTGTTTTGTTTTTAAAGAAATCTGGAACACAAAAAAAACTTTAATAAACATTAAACAAGCAGAAACAGCTGTTTTGCTTTTTCGAATATATGAAGTTTATTATTCTACAATAATAAATGCAAGTAATTTCAACTGCCTATCAGTATATTTTTTAAATTAAAAAATTCAATCTTATGAAGTGTTTAAAAGGAAATCGAATTCCTATTTTTAAAATGACACTCTTTGAGTCCACGAGAAAAAAATTCAGATTTTCTGCAAGGTCTGTTACTCTTCGGCAGATTTAAAAACTTGCAACTATTAATAAAAAGCAATGCACTAGGGAACAATTTGGACTGACTTTTAATATTTTTTGGCGCCCGGAATGATAATGCTGAAAGCGGTATTTGCATTAAGAATTTATTCTTATGCAGCTGATGATCTCCAGTTCAGTTTATCGAAACTTGTGGATTGATCCACTCTGCTCATCAACGCCTCAAGTTGAAATGAAAGCATTTTTAGATATCGTTGAGTGTTCTCCTAGCATTCTTATGTTATACTTCCTCTGACGAATGTTACTCTAATTAATGTCTCTACCTATGAATAATGCAACTAAAAATTCTCAAAAGGCAACAATAAAAATCTCATCAGTAAAAAGAATTTAGATTTAACTATCCTTCTGACAGGGTTTTGCTGTTATTTCACGATTTTCTAATTTCGATGTTTTCCAAAAGCCACTTTGTAAATTATTAACCAAAAAATGACTATTGAAAAACTATTTTAAAAGTTAAAAATTGTTTTTAATGAGGAGATTACAATTTATTGTTTTCTGTGGCTTTTTAAATAATTTTTTAATTTCATTTCCGGACCGAACAAAGCGATGTCCTCTTTCAACTCGACCGTTGGTCATTTCGTCTCTTTGACTTTAAATTTTACTGTTACGTAGTCACGACCATCGATTTTCTACGAATTTGGTATGAATGTGCCATGAAGTGATATATTGCTAGGTATAGAATAAGGAATTTAATATTTCATGCCGTTTCGCGATGGCGATCGTTTTAACGGTTTCAATTACTAGCATATCATTGATGAATTTGGCACAATTAAAATATTTTATACTGTTTGATAATGGGGTGACATTTAATTGCAACTTAATTAATAATGATAGAAGCGTAAATTGACCGTTGTGAATACTGATAAAAGAAAAGGCTTGTGTAAATAATTCGAGCTAAGAACTAATGTAAGGATTTCTGTCTTTTACAGCGGGGTTTATTATTCACAGCACGACTATAATTACAGTCGGCAGTATGTGCACACATACCGGGAACAGAAGAATAAAACCAGCGGCATGTTCATATTGAAATCCGTAAAAATCTGATACAGAAGTTTAAGAATTATTTACTAATTTCCCAGACATTTGGCGTTGTATGGTGTGTTCATAGGCACTGAAACACAGAATTATCAGTCTTTGAATAATTCCACTGTCAGAACGTGACAGGAATGATTTTGTAATGATTTTCTAACGCACTACAAGCATTAGAAAAACGACAAGTAGGTCGACTTCTTCGTTCATGGAAAATGGGAGCTGCCACACTGCACCTTTTTTGCTTCTCAGCCTTTGGTTTTTGCCTTTCTTGAGAAATGCTTTTAGAATAGAGTCGTTGCATTAAACTTCTCAACATTCACTGTAATAGGCAGGGAACGACCTCTATACTCACTCGATCTTAGCCCCTGCCACTATTTCTTGTAATGCGCATTGAAGGATACGGTTTTCCGGAACAATCGATCATTTCTGTTGAGCCACCACACAGGGTGTCAGTAAATTTAATACTTCCCATGCGCAATCTCTGTAGTGCGAAAAATGCACATTTTGTATAGATTGTTATACGTTTGTAACGATTTCCCCATTAAACAGTTTACAGATATCTTCTAGGACTCCGTGTTGAGATTACAGAGTAGAGAGCAACCGGTGGAATATATTGTAACTAACTTTGAAACTTTTACATCAGATTTTGACGGTTTTCAAAATACACTTATCACTGGTTTCATTCTTCTATCGATCTTCACTGCCGAGACATTTACTGTTAAAATGAGTGAGTCCTTTGTGGGACAACCTGCATAAATGTATTTAAAAATTTCACAGTGTGAAATAGCAACACGCAAGTATATCAAAGCAATAACTAAACTAGCTTAGGGTGAACTAACCTCGAGTTTCTCTAAGCATCAAATTAACTAACTTGGAGCCAACGCGATCTGTTTCTTTAGGAAATGTACCAAAGTTGCATTTAGCGATGTCTACTTCTGCTGTAAATACGTTTGAACAAAGCGAATTGTTAATTTCGAGTAAGCTTTATTATTATAATACAAATTAACGGTGTAATAATTCTAAATAAATCTAAATCGGTTCCCGAAAACATGTCGGGGGGTAATAAATTTTCTTTAAAGAGCGCCCACAGTTATCCGAGGAAGACAAGTTACAACAGCAGAGCTGAATTTCCATTACTTCGCAGCCAATACTGAAACAAACCAACCTGTTGTATCTTCTAAACTCTCTCACTAATTTTTTTTAAATGATTGGTTAAATATAAAGTATTATTAATTCGGGTGGCTCTTCATTTTCGTACTGTTTTCACAGGGAGAGCGAAGATTTTGGATCTGCGTTTTCTTTTTTTTTTGCTTCGGCGAAATGCTAAGAGACCTTTTAATTGTTATGCCCGTCTCTCATTCAGACAGCCAATTAAATCAAATTTTGTCGCGACTGTATATCACGTGGGTTACGCTTTTGCTATAAAACCACGGAAATTACAATTTTTATCTCATCCAAATATTTTTTATTTACACAGCTGCTTCAGAAATGGCAGTACAATGCTTGTAATTGATGATGCTACAATAATTATAATATGTTTCTGTTAGAACATGTTTTGAAAGGAGGAAAGAAAGTGAAATATAAGGTTATTCTTTAAAAAAACCTTTAAAGCTAAAAAAATGTAGTGTTTTTTATATTAATCGATTTAGAATTTTATAGAAATAAGAAAACTGCAATTAAAAAATTCGATGATTTTTGAACAAATTTTGTCAAAATTGTGCAACGAGTAAGGGGTTAAGTACCGTTTGTGTTTGTCTTTCTTTGAGTTCAATTTCTTTCCCATATTACTTTGAGAGTAATATTAAATTATAGAAATCGTTAGAGGATCACTAATTGATCAGAATTGGCGTGTCATTGAAGAAGATGTAGTTTTTCTTAGTAGCCGCATGTATTTGAAGGTAATAAAAGATTGCAGTTTTTGTGTGAGAATAGCAAGCTGATACATGTGTCGAATATTTTAAGCATTGGTTTTCATTCTCTTATGTTATGTTTACGAGTAGACACCCACGTTCTGTTGTTGTTTTCATCATCATTATGTCACTTACTTTTTGAGAAATTTAGTTTATCAATCTAGGTTAATTTTCCAAGAGACTGCGCGTCAAATAAGTGGCACCAATTTAATTTTCGAATTCATTGCGCATTCTACAACATGGAAAAGGATATGACTTTTCATAGAACAGCATACCATTCCTGCTATATTAAATTGTCATATGTCAGATTTCCTATCATATTTTATAGATGCAAAAAACTTGCAAAGGAAAGCTACATCCGCTCTCAATTTATCATATGGGGTATGCGATTGTAGAATGTTGTCACAATATGCCATATAGCGCTTAGTGGTTCCACATGTTTTGCTGCATGAAGTTTTCGATGTATTGCATTTTGATATAAAAACGACTATTTAAAATGTAGAGTTATATGTCATAACTAACTCATCAATCTTCATAATTCATGTAAAGTTTTGTCTCCATGTAACTGTCACCTCACATGAAGTGCACACAGACTCTGAGCTTTTATATGAGAGTGCTTTTTCTATTTAGATGTACGGTTGAATACAATTCAACAGTATAGTTTTTTTATCCTTCATCTCACTATGTTAGCGCATTGCAAAGTTAATTCCTCTTAGTATAAAGAGTATTTCAATTGACTTGGTGAAGCTCACGGATAAAAGATGACTTACATAGTTATGGAGCATGACCAATACAGGACCGTTTTTCTAGTGAACATTTTGAAAGAAAACGTCTCATATTTGTGCTATCTCATAGAATTGCAGCAAGTACTCATCCCGATAGCCACATTATATTTGTACACTCGCGGAGAAAAAGAACCCAAACAGCATTATTCTGATGTCCAGCATATGGAGCATATGATGATGCATATGGAGACTAAAAGTACCAATATAACTAAAATAATGTCAACTAAAAGATTTTGTGTGCAAATAATATCATTAGAGATTTTCTACATGTTTAAAATTAAACTAACTGCAGGATTTCCAGCGCCAATATCCTATTTTGGTTTCTTAAATAATTATCTAGTGCATAAATTTTGGTTAATATACATTATTCTATTTGATTCTCTGAAGATAGTTGAAATTTTATATTTTCGATGTAAAAGATGGTTGTCTCCAAGTGTTCTTAACTTATGTGCCTTTTACCAAGACGTCAATCATAAAATTTTTATTTAAGTATCTCTTTAAAATTATCTTTTAAGTTATGATCTACGAGTTATAATTTATTATTACTTACTACGGTCACAACCTGATGCATGACAAAGCTTTAGTGCGTTCTAATTTCTAGAAAAGATTAGATCTTGTAAAACATATTCATCAGAATTTCAGTTTCGTCAAAATTGCACTGAAGCTTTAATAATCATTACTCTCAAAGTTCAAAAAATTTTAAATCATAACTTTTATATTAAGAAAGAAAGTAATTAAATGAAAAAGATCTTTTATTATTTAAACGAAATCTGAATATCAATTTATGATTAATTGTTTGCTATGCATATTTTAATGAAGATATTATTTTTCTTTTGCGCTTTAATTCTAGATTACTTTACCAATTTTCAGTATTTCAGTTATGATAGCATATTATTCATTTATGAATGGTCTGAATTATGCGTTACAACACGTTATTTGTAAGCATTTTAATAAAGTATCGCGGCATTTCATGCCCAGAAAAATCATGGTCCTTCAGTCCATTACAGGCAGCATTGATTTCGATGCAAATGCTTTTTCACACGATAGGTTATTAATGAACAAAACCGCAAGTGCAGATTTTTTCGTACGACAAACATAGAATGTATATCACGAAATTATTCTATATTTTTATTCAAAACCCTGATCTGGCTATTCCAAAGCAATTGTGACAACGAAGCCATGAAACCCATTACCCCTGTAACCTTAGCGAAGTAAGAAATATTAGACCACGATCCTTATTGACTAACTCATCACAATAGTGAAAATAGCACCATTCACTACTTCCAGCAGCTCACTTTTTTACTTTAAGCGAAAATTAAAGTAAGAATATGTAATAAGTAAAGTATGCTACTTATGAGACCACTTAATTTTCAATAAAACCAAAGAAAACATATCACGAGCTTTGATTTCACGAACTCAGAATAAAGTCCTACACATCAATTTAAGATATTCACAAAAGAATATCCAGACAGTTACTTGGTTCGAACACAGCTCGGATCAAATATAAACCGAATATTCAAAAGTAGGCTCGAAAGTGCTTATCATTCATTTATAAGATTATGTAAGCGTTATTTTCGGATGTTTTGAAATTCTAAATAAAAAATTTACGATCCGCAGAAATAACACTTGTTAAAGGGAGCATGAGGAATGACATAATTAAAGAATACGAATAAGTTCTTTAGTGCGGGTTTCATGATAAAGTAACCTGGCATGGGTTTCAAATAATGATGCTTGAGCTTTGAAATTACATGTAAACATTTAAATGTACACAATTCCGTCTTTTTACAGCAACAAATAATGCTACAAAATATATTTTATTGCCTTTTTCACTTAAATAACATGCACTGATTTGAAATGGAATTTTTAATGCATAGAGACAAAGACAGTCATTATTGATTGAAAGTTCCATAAGAGGAGGCTGAGTTCATATGCACGAATTTTCCATGCTTCTTATCCAGTGGCGCTGCGATCTTTCATGGTCCCATTATCAAAGTGTATAAGAGCATTAACAGTTCAGATAGATACTCGGTATTTCTGTATTTGTTACACATTTTCGACATAATATTAAGTTATATATAAGCGTACGATTAAAGTTTATGTTACGATTAAATATATGTTATAAAAACAAATATAGTAACAATCTTAGCAATTGAGTTAAAACTTTTAACGACATAAACACATTAAATAAATTCTAAACTAATTTAGGCACGCTAATGATAAGAATAAGTTTTTATTTCGAATTTAGATATCAGGATAATTTTTATGTCATTTTCAGATGACTTTAGATTTGAGATATAGGTTCCAAATTGAATTAAAATTTTACAGTTTTGAAATTCTTTCCAGTTGTTGGTTATACAATTCATTCTGAAAAATGTAATTAGCACAATTAGATATATCTTTGTAAAGTCTTCATTAAACTTACGGGTGTGAATAAATCAGTATCTTTATATGATCACTTATCTCGGTCAATTTCAAGTCCTTTTCAAGAGCGATTGTTATCATTCGTATTATTTTTTGCTTATAACATAGATGTAATTATGCAGATTTCTACATAAAAAATTTATAGCCTGAAAAAACTAAATTTTTATTATAAAGTCAACTTATTAACCAGTCTCTTTGCGAGAATCATATCAGAGCAGAGCTATAAATAAGCAAGATTTATGTAGGATAATTAAATTACTTGTTGCTATTTAACAGGCCATTCAGATGAATTATGTAACAGTAACGATATTTTCATCAAATGTAATGAAATCACACGATTAAACACGATCAAGACTCCGATACAACGTCACGATTTGAGATTTCGATGGGGCAACGAATGCAAGATCAGTGAAGCGAACACTGACTCGACTCGTTTGGACTAGAAAATAGGTACGGCAAACCCCGTCACTTTTAACCCAGAAGGCTATTTTTAGTAAATATTAATTTTTAGTAAGATAATTTAATTCATTTTTATAGTTACTGTGAATCACTCCAGCATAAAGTTACTACCCTCTACTTGTTTGCCTATGGTTCCACTGTACGTGGCGAATCGCCGCTAGCACTTTTCGCAGTCTTTCACAGAGCACCCAAAGTCAATACTCTACTGCATTTGGCATGTAAAGAGTTTCTTACGGACTTTCCTTGATGATCAAAAGTTTCTTGAATCCGAATAGAGATCAGCCCCCACTAGTTCGATTCCCACGGTTTCACTCTATTTTTATGTTTTACATTAAATACCACTATTTTTAATCCAGCATTAAGTCTAATAAAAATTGAAATTAATTTTTATCGGTTTCGGATTATCCCAGTCGATTAATTTCTTTAAAACTTGCAACTCACAAATCAGATATTTTTAACGTAGCGTGAGAACTTGAAAAAACTGAGATAATAGCTTGTTTTATGGTTAATGATTCAGGGAATTGTTTTAAAACCGATAGCATCGCTACTCAAGAGGCATGATGGCTAGTGAAAATACAATACTTAATTCAAATAGTAAGTGTAACCCCATTTCTCTTCGCGATATATTTTGTTTCGAACAAAGAGTACAGATCCGACAGATTGCTAAAGTTTTCTCTAAATTTACTACAATCGTCTTTGTTTTGCAATTGCTGTGATATTTTAAATCTTCCACCATGTTATCAGTAATTTTCTGTTATATCATTATCATGCATTATTCCACTGAAATTTCTAAAACCGTGATTGTGGATAGATTCGTTTAGAAAAATAATTTCCTTTAATAATAAAAATATTCGAAACAATATAGCGTCTTCTGGGTTATTGGTTTACATTATTCAATGTACAATGCATTTCTTATTTTTTATGTTGAATAAATAAACGGTTAAAATAAATAATTCTCAAATAATAGTTCTTAGTTCAATTTGGACAATTTTTCTCTTGTTCATTTTGTATAATGTAATAAAAGTTTCGTAGATAGATGATAATTTAGAAATGCTTCTGTATGTAATAAAACCCATACTCTTATTCAAACTTCTCATGAGTTACATATGTATTATAATAAAATTTTTAGCAAGTTTATAGTGCTTGAAAACGTTTGCAAACCGAATATTAAATTAAACCTTTAAAAATAAACAAATTAATAATTTTTCTTTTGTTTTTAAAAATAAAAATTTAATAATTAAATTTTTGTTATGCGAATTTTATGAATTTTAAAACGCCTCTTGAATAGAATTTAAATGCTCTCTCACACGATATTCAATATTCAAAGTGATTTCTTTGACACTGGAATTAATATTTTATAAACGTTATGTTATTATTTCATAGACCTTGAATTAGTGAATTCTAAGCACTTTTTATATAAAACAGTGCGAAATTGTACATCAAAGATATCCCACGAATAGAGGAAACTGACATCAGCCTCTTTGCAGATGGCATTCCTATTTTTGTACTAATCAACACTCAAATGTAATCTCAGAAATATTCAGTGAGAACCTCGAAACATTTGAAAAATGGAAAATCCATATTAACACAGTAAATGTCAAGCAGTCTGCTTCTTATAGAAAAGAAATCTCGCTCTACCCAAGATTTTCAAAAAAAGTGTTCCCTGTAAAAAGAAACAGTATACCTTGGCGTATCTTGGGATAGACATCCAACTTTCTGAAATCAAATCGAAAAAATTGAGAGGAACTGCAAATGTGCTAAAACCAAATTATTCCCTAAAATTGGATGCGTCTCCCAGCTCTCTCAAACCACTAAACTTCTAATTCACAAAATCTTGCTACGTCCTGTTTTTAGTTTTTCTTCACCTATAAGGGCCACTGCAGCTGACTCGAAGAAAACCACTTGAAGTCCTGCAAAACAAAACTTCTCTCCGAATAATTAACGTGTAATGGTTTTTAAGGAACATGTTTTTCCAGAAAAATCTGCAACTCACCTATATCTAAGATTGCGACAAAAGACAACTCGGCACTCCGAGAAATTACATAATACGATCCAAGGACAATCAGAAGACTAGTCAGCAAATAACCTTCCAGGTGCGTACTGCCCCACTCTATTTGCTTGACTCCTGAACGAAGACGAATGGCAGTGTAATACCCTTAGGTAAATCCAAAATCCCGTTGTATAATAACTCAATCTCCTATATCTCTTAAATTTTTTAATCCCCATATTATGTAACAAAGAACTATATTACTTTATATTAATAATAAGGCACTTCCGATTTTCCCCTTAATTGAATTTATAATGTCACATCTCTCTTAGCATTAGCAATCTCCGAATGTGAAAAATCAAAAATAAACCGAATACGTTAACACACCTCGTCGTTATGTCTTAGAATACATTCATAATTACCAGCCATAATATAAAAATTCAGTCCTTAAATAAGAACTTTCTTTACTTAAACCTCACCAGTTGCTAAAAAGTCAGGAATAAAATTTTATATAGGAAGTATTTAAATAAAAAGAGTTTTAAAATGTTCTTCTACAATCCCCGCTATCTAAGTCGCTGGTTCTCCATAGCTGAATGAGCATAACTGTCAAATGCCGGCGGTTGTCTGGAATAAAATACTGAAAAGAACATTTTAAAGTTCGAAAATGAGTTCAAAAAGTGTCTTCATTTTAAAGCTTGCACTCGCACGAGTTTTGTCACCAGCTGTAGATAAATCCAATAATACAAGCAAATACGCAGCACGTTCAATAAACAGAACTGGACCTGCTATGAAAGATAATTTGAAGCAGAGGTGAACATAATTTGTACATTCACAGAGCGCTTAAACTGAACACTCTATTTCTTCGTTATATAAATATTATTTTAAAGAATTTCCCGGATAATACGAATTTCCGGAATCATAACAGAGTTCTGTCACAAATAGTTCGTATTCCCGAAGATATATTGTATTTCAAACTATTATATTAATTAACAGTATTTTTTAAGAAATAAAGCATAACAATAACTGAAATTGGTCATGTTAACTTGTGTATATCCTAAATTCTTCAATTACTTTAGAACCTGCTGCACTTAAATAAAAGATTTCAACAGTGACGTGAGAACCAAAAACAACACAGATTATAGCTTTGTTCAAGGTCAAAGTTTTAGTGAAGGGTTTGAAAACCGATAGCAGCGCTTATCAAGAGGCAGGATGGCACTGAATCTTTATTTCAAATCGTAACTGCTTGCCAAATTGTAACTAATTGTTTTGCTTTATTTAATGTGTCATGCATTATTTATATGTTATCTTGAGATAATTGCTATATAAATTCACGAAAAATATTTTTTATCAACATCGACAATATATATATTTTTTGTTCATTTGGGAAATGTATAACTTCCAAACCCAGGGGCGATTTCCAGCGTAAGTTTTCATCAAACGGAGTAAGTTTCATGTGTTAATATTAAAAATTAAGCAAGTTTATAGTGCTTTAATACACTGGTTAACCGAGTGTTCTGATTTAAATCTAATAAACGAAGAAATTCATAAATTATCTTTCGTTTTCGTAAATAATATGTTAAATCTTAAATTTTTGTAGTGCAAATAGTGGGATATTTAAAATGCTTATTATATGAAATTTAATTGTTGTCTTACACGTTATTCATTATTCCTTAGGAATTTTTCCTGTGCTACCGTTCAAAAGATTTTTTTAACTCGGGAATAAATATATTCCAAACCATAACTAATTATTTCTTCGACTTTGAATTATTAAATACAACGCATTTTTTATATAAATTGTACATCAACGATATCCCAAAAATCGAAGAAATTTATACCAGCTTAGTCGCAGATGACATAGCCATTCTTTGTACCATTCAACACCCAAATGTAATCTCAGAGAGAGTCACTGAACACCACCAAACAGGAGAAAAATTGCTAATCCAATGTAAAATCGAAATAAACATCAATAACTGTCAAGCAATATATTTCTTATGGGAAAAAGAAATCTCCCAGCTCCAAAAAAAGCTGCTCAGGTATATATTTTTTATTTTCACAAGC
>BGPR01016820.1:466-33771 GCA_013235015.1 Araneus ventricosus | reverse complement strand
AAAAATTTTCTCTTTCTTCCAAAAATTCCGCTTTCACAGAAAGAAAAGAAACCTTTCTATCTTCCATTTTTGAAAGAAAATTCTAGGAAAATATGCTCGACCACTCTGCTTAACTCCACCGGCTAGAAAACTAGCTGTTTCATCTTCTACTGAAGAATCAATATTATATCAGCAAGCTCTACAAGGATGAACATTCAGTGCCATTCAAAGTATTAAGTACCACCTTTTTGCAGAAAACAGAATGGCATATTTTGCAAAAAAAAAAAAAAGATTTTTTTGCATGACCATGTCAAAAAAAATTAGTTAAAAACTTAAGGTCATCTTGAGGGCACACCAAGATGAAGAAATAAAAAAAAATGGAACAAAAACAAATAAACTACATCAAAAAAAGGGAAAAACCCCTGTCAAAAGAGGTAGCTAAAAAGCTGTGTGCAAATGCAGCAAAAAAGAAGAGAATAATAAGACATAAAAAAAATCTTCTCAAAATAAAAAATAAAACCGATGATTTACCTAGACATTCTAGAGATAATGTAGTCCCGACAACTATGCCAGTAATAAACAAAGAGATAATAATGAAGACTGTGCAAAAACTTTTGCCTCTACTGAAAATAAACTTGCAGAGGATACAAACACATCCTTTATTGAAGAAAAATCTGTCAAATATAGGAGCCCTCCAAAACAAGGGGTAAAGCATGTTAATGGAGATCTGTTACCAACAAAAGCCACACAAATAACAAAACGAAAGAAAACCACTTCTTTAACAATTAAGGAAATGTTTCAAATAACAATAATGCTAAATGAATCTGTCATTGCAACTGACCCCTCTCACTTTATAAGGTGCAAAATCATTATGCTGTTACTTTTGTGAAAATGTATAAAAATAAAAGAAATAAAACAGAATTCAGTATATGATACGTTTTTATAATTTATGAAGATCTAATACACTTTACACAATTGCATGAAGCAAAAGAAATTTGTCCTTATTTTTTATTTATTTTTTGAGCTAACTTTTATCAAAAGGCTATTAAATATAATTCTTCTCAGACTTCTGTTGGGTGAATGTTGCATCTCAGTGATGTTCAGGTGGTAAATATGTTTTAATGTCTAATTTTGTATTTTCTGATGCCCCTGATGATGTTTGTTTGTTAATTTTTAATGTAAATGATTTAATAATAATTTAATATTCTTATTTATACATACTGAATTATAAATAATTATTATAGTGGAATATTTTCATCATGTTGCATGTTCTGACATTTTTTTTCTTAAAACGTCTTTCATGTATAAATTATGGTGCAAATTTTTTGCTCGCATATGATTTCAGTCTTTTTGCTTTTTTGCCAATCTCATCCCTGTTGATAAAAAAATAGTTACTATATTTCATTTACAAACTTCGAAATACATATATATGTGTTTGTGTCATACATAAGTTTATGATAATGTACAACATCAAGTATGGAGAATTGTATGGAATAAAGAGTTATGAGAGTGAAAGCAAAATTTTACATTAAAAAAATAATTAGCTTGAATGCAAGTTTAAATATTCATTAGATGAATTGTTAAGAGAATTGTTTATGTGTAATAAATTGTTCATTTAGATGTGATATTGTCACTTTTATTTTCTTTCATATTAGATTATCTTGTATTCACTGTTAATATTTTTTTAGATTTTCAGAAGCACGTCTTTTGTGTAAGAGTACCTTTTGTAATATCTTATTCCCTTGCCCCTCTTTATCTCTGAATTCTTTATTGGCATTGGTAGGAATGTTAATTTATGGTAATTTAAGCAAATTCCAAGTTTTTCTCATCAAACTTTCACATTTTTAATTTGTTCTTTGTATTTTTACCATCATTGCATCAAAACTTGCTTTTCTGGCTTTTTTTTTCTTTTGTGAAGAATGATTTTTGTAGTTAAATATTTGTTTCGTGTTTTATATACAGAGTGTAATGCTTTGAATTTCTAAAAAGGAGTTGCAACCTGAGAGACATGAAGATAGAAATGTGTGGATTTTTCTTCTACAAGCATTATTTACCATGTATCGGTTTCTGTTTTAATTTTTATGTTTAGACATAAAATTGTACATTTTCTCCTTTTTAAAGAAGCTTGTAGTTTTTATAAATGTTTTTGCTCTTATCCGTGTGCTAAATTTAGGTGACATTAAAAATTCATACTTGATGATGATATTCTGCTTTATGTTTAAAATTGTGAAAACTGGTAGTTTAGTCAGAGAATTATCAGGATTGAAATCTTCACTTGTAATATTTTATGTTTCTCACAAATTTATCTTTTGTAGTTATTTTTCAAAAATATTTCATCATTAAGAGTCACACCTTACTTTATATCTCTTGCTACTAGTTGTTGGTGTCATGGTGGATCCTTTGTGGCTTCAACCCTATCTCCTTTCAACTCCCTCTGGTCCTGGAAAAGTACCACTCAGCTGTTCTGAATCAGTATGTTAATTTTTATTTTTACTTATAAAATACTGTTAGCTGTTTGGATATTAAATCATTTATTTTTGTTCAAATTTTATGTCATACTCATGAAAAAAATAACTATTTGTTATGATTACAATTAAATTAGTTTGTATGGTGCACTGTTGGATGTAAGTGAATGTTTCAGTAAATCTTATTTTCAAGTAGAATATTTTTTAATAGTTCTCCTTAAGCATACTTTGAAGTTTAAGGATAGAAAATACATATCTTGGCTTATTGTTTGCATTTTTATAGGATTATATTGTCTGTTATCTGATAGACGATGGAGGATTTATTATTTCAACCAACCAGGCAGATCTCTCAGCTGTGGTCAGTGTTTATTTTTTTATTACTGAATAAAAATAATGTTAGTGCTGTTTTGGTATTGATTTTTTTTTGTATTTTTTTTCTTATGCCAATACGTTTTCATTTTCAATAATGATTTTTTATTTTTAGCTTGGAAAATTTCTTGGTTATGTTGATTCAGAAATTATGGCTGAGTTATATGATAAACAAATATACGTCAGGTATATTTTTTCTCAATACTTTGTATTTAAATATTTAATATTAATAAATATATTTATGTATTTAAATATTAAATTTATAAAAAATATTAAAACAAATAATGAATTCAAATATTTTGCTGATATATTTAACTGTTTACCTTTAGATATTTATTTAACTCGAAAAAGATGGAATATATTCTTAAATTCAATCACTTATTGCATTTATTTCATCCACAGAAATGAAGATTTCAATTTTGAAGATCGTTGTAAGAAGAAAGAGAAGAAAGTTAGTGCTGCGTTCAGGACCTCTGCTATAGTCAGTGAAACTTATTTTTGTTATTATTATATTCTATGTGAACTTGATTTACTTATTTGTTTATTTACCAAATATCTTTATAGAAAAAAGAAATCAGTTTCTTATTATAATCCTACAATTTATATGTATCACAAAAAATATTTCATTTTTTATTAGCCATTCCATTCCACTATAACCGCCTTGAAGATTGGATGGCTGTTTGATTTTGCAGCTTGGTGAGATATTTTTTAATTTAAGGATAAAAAATTGATATTGAAATTAATAATTTTCAGTTATTTTAGAAAAGTATATCATATTCTGCCGTATTTGCTTTCTTTTCAAAGGCATTAATGCAAAGTTTTGTATTATTCAGATGATGGTGTAAATGTGTTTAATAAAAAGTATTAATGTGTAATAAATTGTATTTCATTGGAATGCAATATCTTATTCCTTTATTTCTGATCCATTCATATTTGGCCTTTTTAAGCAAATTTGTTTGCTTACAGTTTTCTACTGATTTTGAACTGAATTTTGCATTAGTAAAAACCACACTTCTTTCTTCAAAAGAATGCATACAAGTTAATGTATCAAAATGCTGAAATTATTTTCTCTGATTGGCATGATGCAAGTTTATCAACTCTGATGCAGAAAAGCAATATATTGAAAACTTGGTATTGATAATAGATTATATCAAACATAATGTGTTTGATATCTCTATTGTTAGTTAACAGCATTTTGTTCACCCTCTTACTGCATGTTTATCTAATGATACTGTAAACATTCACTTAAATATATTTGAGGGAAACAAATAAACAGCTTTTAACTAATAACTCTTTTAAATAATAGTTGATTGAATCATTTCCCCTGACTTCTAATTAAATTTCATAACTATTAATTTCTTTGTCTGTGATGGCACAGTATAGTGAAATATGGCTCTTGCGCCAGTAAACGTCAGTATCCAGTCCATGCTGTATCTGTGAATAGTTTTTTACCTTTAATTATATTCTCACGGATTTAAAATATCTGCTATGTGTTTGTTGTACAAGAAAGAATTCATAGATAACTTGATTGCTGGCATACATTTTAGTGGGAATTTTTCTATTTGCTTTTATTTATATGTGTATAAATTATTTTGATAAAGGTCAAACTAAGAAAAATTTTATTAATTTGTGTTGAATTTTGAAATGAATTATGGTTTTAATAGATTCTAATTTCATTTTATGTTGTATAATTTTTTATAATCTTCTCTTTTATTTACAGGTCATATTTGAAATTTTGGTTTTTAAGGTAAGTTTACATATTAGTTCACTCTGAGTTTCTTGTGCACTAAATAATGAGATTTTGTCATATGATTTATGCATTAACTCTCTTCCAGTTTGTTTTCTTTCCTAAAACTCCCTAAATCTGAAGCATTGCCAGAGTTTTATGAGCTTTCAAACGAGACTACTTGTAACACACATGAAGCTCAATACTTTTGGGGTAGATGGGGTAGGAGCTACAATGGTGAAATATTTTGTAGTAATTGCACAAGGTAAGCATATTTTTTAATTAATAAGCTTAAGCAATTATAATTATTAGAATCCATAATAAAAAAGATTTATCAGGATAGCTTATAGTGTGTGGACCATTTGCAATAATCTTGTTGCTATTTTGTGAACATATACAAATTCCAGTGTTCATATAAAAAGTGATTTAGAATTCATATAAATAAATAACGTATATTGGATGATTGTGCTCCAGATTTGTCCAGAATTCCATATTTTTTACTTTCTTAAATCTGAAATTTCTGAATTTTTTTCTTAGATTCACTATATATCTAAAATTTTGATTTAGAAACAATATATCATTAAGATATTGTAAAAATTTTAATTTTCAGATTATATCAAGTTCATTAAGTAAAGCTTCTTGTCTGCATAAATGAATGAAAATTCAGTCGTTTCGTTAAAATATGCATGTATGTATGGGTGACAGAATGTGAACACTTTAGGATTTCCCGCTCACTCAGTTTTACAGGAAGCTAATAGTGATTTGCAACTTTCACCACTGATTTTGTTTGCTATGCATATTGCTTAAATACATTTTCGTGAAAATATAATGTGTGTTTCAGAAGATATAAAAAGTTTCTTTAAAAATCCCAAATTTTTCGGCATGTTTTTTGCTTATAACTTTCAGAGTTTTCAACCAATTTATATGAAACTTACAAAATACTCGACAATATGTTAGAATAGCTTTTTATTAAAATATAAAGTAAATTTGAATATTAGAGGAAATATGAGTATTTGTAGTAAATTTTTTAATCCGCATGTGCAAAACGTAGCATATTTTTCTTCCTTAAATTCAAAGCCATATATGTAGGGTTAGTTAGATAAAAATTTCAGTTAAATATCTTTAAAATTGAGAAAGATATCAACATTGCTACAAGGTGAATTTTGTTGCACTATAAGAGAAACAAAATGATTACTGTTCTTGCGTAAATTAATGTTTTTTAAACTTTAATCTTAGAACAGAAATGTTGAATTTTATGGAAGTTGAATATCCTGAATAACCATGTATACATGTAAATTAAATACATTATTTAAATTGTATTTTGATGATAACTATTCAAAGATTCAAGTTTTAAAAAAAATCAGTTATTGCAAGAACCCTCATCATTTAGCTTCTCTTAAGAGTTCAACAGAAATTCATCCCACTGCAATGCTAATATCTTTCTGAATCTTAACAATATGTAGCTGGAATTTTTATATACATGTCCTATATATATATGGCTTTTAAATTATGAAAAAAAAAATTATGCTGTGTTCCGCACATACACAGTAAAAAATTATTTACTTACAAATACAAATATTTCCTCTAATATTCAAATTATTTACTGTAAATTTTAATACAATGCTTCTCTAATGTATTGTTTAGTATTCTGCAAGTTTCGTATAATTTGGTTGAAAACTCTGCATGTTATAAGCAAAAACCTACAGGAAAATTTAGTATTTTTTAAGAGAGCCTTTATATCTTCCTGAATATATATACTATTTTTATGAAAATTCCTGTAAGTAATGTGCATAGCAAACAAGCCAGTGATGAAAGCTGCAAATCATTATCAGCTTTATTGGAAACCAGATGAGTTCTAAATCATTTTCTTTTCCATCAATTTCTGATTTCAAAGAAAATCTGCCCAGCCTTTTGGGAGATATTTAAATAAACTGTTCAATTCCTAAAGTTTTCACATTATTCTGTCACTCGTCTTTATGTACATTTCATTAGCATTCTGAATTATTTGAAGTTATGTCAGATTTTTGCACCATTTTAGTTTTCAGGATTTTTTTAAATGAGGTTGCAGTCACTCCTGTATAGTATTGGCTTTTAAAATTTGTAAGATGGTGTGTCGTTTAATTCTCTTTCAACTACCTTAATTTTTTTTGTATTTGAACATGAAATTTTATTTTTCTATGAATATAATATTTTGTGAAATTTATTTGGTTATGCCCAAAAAATTTGCATTGTTGGGCAACATGAAAGCCCCCTCCCCTGCAATCTTAGAGTAATGAATTCCTATTCCCATGTCTCGAGCCACTTTTAACCAAAGTTAACCATGTACAACATCATCACAAAGTAACTCATTCCAGTCATATTTATTGGACAGTGTCATATATAATGAAGTTTTTATGGGACAGTTAATTATTATTTTATGTTTTAATAATAAAAAAATTCAGCCATTCAACTGATGGAATGCTTAAATTCTTTGAAATTTAAATTAAAAATTCCATCCAGAAAAGTTGTTTAATCGAGAGGATTTAATTATATTAAATAGTTTGAAATTAATTATCAGATTTTTTTTAAGAAAATTTTTTATACTTTTAATGATATCTTGCTTCATTTCCTCGATTTCATATATCCATTGTTACTTTTCTTCATCAAAATTAAATTTTGGTGCTCGTGGTTTATGATTTGCTGTGTTCTCAAATTAATGTCTTTAATATCTATATATATTTGCAGATGGCTTTTAGAAACTATAATTAATTTGTATATTTTTCACATTTCTGTGTTTATACTTTGTTCTGTTCATTGAATAATGCCAATAGATAGATGAAATCAATTTTTGTTGCAGTCTGTTTTTCTTAGCTAGTCTACTTCTAGAAATTGCATGACTGCAAAAATTCACCTCTGTGTCACCTTTAAAAACATTTGCTGTATCTGAAGTTTCATAATTAACTCCAGTTTTTCTCTTCATATTTCATTTAATGGGAATTCTCTGTATATTGATTGTCATTAATCTCCATGTAAAGTGACAGTTCAACTTGTTTTTTCCATTATAAATCATAATTTATTTTTTGGTGCAACTTAAAATATTTGTCTTGAGTTGTTTGACGTTATATTTCTTACATGAACGTGTAATAAAAACAGGTGAATAAGAATGTAAGAATTCACATTTATTTCTTCTATAGGCATTACTCACTTGCGAAAGTTGGACAAATGAATGCCTTGCTTTTGGTGACTGAAAAACCTTGTGTAACCAGGTCCTCGACGTGTGATCGTGTTCCTCCATTATTGCAAGAAAAAGAAGAATGTAAGTTTGTACACCATCCTGTATCTATTCTGGATAAAAATAAATGTGGAATTTATGCATTGCTCTTTAATGTAAATTGGTTTTTCAAAAATAATTTTGAAGATTGGCATGCACAAAATATATTTTTATTTTGAGGGGTTTTTTTTTTTAGCTTGAATTATGCTGAATAATGTATAATCAATGCACTTTCTATGTTTTAGAAAGTTTTGATTTGATAATTTACAAATTTAACATTTATAAATAAAGCATAAATATTGTAAGACCTTTTTTCTTGTTCAAAACAATTTTATTTGGGAATATTTCAGTTCTTTTAAAATTTGTTTATTTCCAAATCTATTAAGAGGTGGGAAAAAACTAAAAAATGTTATGTGTGTTTTCAGTGAAAGAAACAGAAGGTAGTGTGTGTAATCGTCCATTAAGATACAGAAAAAGACCAGATAGGTGCTTTAATTATAGTGAAGTTGTAAGTATTGAATGTACAAATTTTGTATGCCTGCACTTAAAAATTGTAATAGTTACAGTAATGGTTGGCCATTACAATAAGCTAATTATTAAAATTGCTATTGTTTTATTACTCTCATCACTGCATGCTGCAATATATTATGAAAAAAATGTATTTTTGCTTAGTATTAATTTTGATAAAATTGTATTCATATGAATTGTTAAATGAAAGTCAAATACATGAAAAGAAATGAGGCATTATTGTATGGAAGAAGCTTGCCTTGATAATAGAAACTGAGTCGAAAAAATATTTTTTGAAAGACTTTAATTTCCTTAAGGGACTTTTTTTTTTTTTTTAATTTCAAATTTTGGCAGTCTATCAAAAAAAAATCTCTAATTTCTGACCAATCAGGTATCAAGAACTTTTTATCAAGAGCCATGTGCATGTTATTTTTGGGATAATGTAATTGAATTATTACTTCAGTCATTTGTATCCAAGTTTAATTGCGAGTTTCACCTGTAAAAATTATGCATATTTTTTTGTTTCATAATGTGAAGGCTATCTGGTTGATAGAAATATTTCTTTGACAGATAGGATGTTTTGTTAGTTGATATCACTGTATTATTATATCTGCCTTTTTATAATGCCAGTGTGTATGGCTTTTCTTTGATAATATTCCCAATGTCTTGTAAATTATGCTGTTTGGCCATTTTTAATCACAAAGAAATATTCTGCGACTGACAAATGAATGATCTATTATTAAATTCTAGGTAATATTTTATATTCTTCATAGGTTAGAAATATTATTAATTTTGGAGGATTTTTTATTTGCGATCCATACTTCATAGAATAAATAGTAAAGACTTGGGGTTATAAAGAAGGGTTTTGTTATCAAGAATTATTACAGATGAGTTTTTACTTTCTCGTATACGAAGTATACAAAGAGAAAGTATTGTAATCGTCAAAAAATTCGAACTCGAGATTTTGACGAATCTCCACGTTTCAGACCTTCCTGAGTCCGAAAAACACAATTTTGGAATTATGTCTGTCTGTGTGTGTGTCTGTGAACACGATAACTCGAAAACTATTAGAGATAAAGGGATGAAATTTGGTATGTAAACTTGAAACATAATTTGTAGGTTTCTATCAACTTTTGGACAAAATCCGTCCACGGGAAGTCTGTCTGTCTGTATGTTCGAGGTCATGCGAACGCTATAACTCAAAAACTTGAAAAGCCAGATCGATAAAATTTGGTACACAGTTTTATCGTCATGAATGTAGGTCCGTATAAAATTTTGGGCCAAATCCGTCAACGGGTTGACTGTCTGTCGGTTTGTATAATCGCATACTTGTTAAGCCTTCGTTTCAAAACCATTTCCACGCGCATGCCTACTTAGCTATCTCTGGTATTAAACGGGAGGATTACGTCCTTGAGACGGAGTTTGTGATTAATGTGTTTTATCTCCTGTTATGCTTTCGCTCGCTCGTATAATAGCGGATCTTCCTGGAGTGTGATGGAAAATAAATATTGCTAAGTTTTAATACATAGGCATCTCTTTTAATATGATTCTTCACTTAAATATTTTACAATCACTATAATCTGCAATGAAAAACCTTCTGATATTCGTTGCATTCTGGATTACAGTAGGTTCGATTTTTTTTATCCACGCAAGGGGAGGGGAAATGACAAATTTTTGAGCAGTATACGAGAAAGTTTAGGGGAGGCCACTCCCACTGGTTATTAATACTTCTAGCTTAATATAAAAGAAAATCAATTAAAAATTATTTTCTCCTCCCCTTTCCATGTCTCCTTTCAGATGAGGTTTGCCAAGTTAGAAATATAAAAGTGATCTATTCTCCATCTACAACTAAAATATAATGTACCCTTTCTGGTTTTGTAAATAGTATCTAATATTATTGGTTACATGTTACATAGCTAGATCTGTAAGTTCTTTTACATTAATAAATTAGAGTCATGAAGAAATGATTTGATTATGGAAAATAGTTAGATTCTGCTTTATTATTTGATCTCGATGGCCAGATCTTCGATCTTCAAGACTTTTCCTAAATTGTGAATCTGTTTCCTCTCGTGAGTTCTTCAAAGTTTGAAAAACTTTGTATGTTTCACTGAATATAAGATTGGCGGTCTCTTACTTTAACTAAATTAATCCACTATTTTTTATTGTTCTTAATTCGTTTCATTATTATAAGATTATTCTGAATTGTCTCATTTCATTCTAACTGTGGGTTATTTTTTTTTCAGGAAAATAATTCTGAGTGTGGAGCAGTTGGATCCTTGGCTTTACCTCACTTAGCTCTTATCATTGAATTGCTGTGTTTGATGATTGTAACAAAAATGATACATGTTGATGATGGTAATTTGTTTGCACAGCCATGAAGTTATGAGTTCTCTGTATAACTTGAAATACATCTCACGAATGAATTCCTTGAAGCAAGATCATATATTTGTAATGATGTACATAGAGTGCACCGAAACAATCTCCTTATCAAAGTGAAACTGATTTCTGATGTGGCTCCAAATTTGGATCCAAATAGAATACAGTATTAATTGATTTATTATATGATTTGCAGGGTTTCTTGTGACACAGAGTTTCCTCGAATTTTCTCACTTGTAAGTCCTGCTGAATGGTGAATAATTGATATTCATGTTGGACAATCTGGTTGATGAGGAAGATGAGTTTTGTAATAACCATAGTTGTTATGGCAAGTTTTATCCTGAAATAATGCAAAGAAATGTATGGTTTAATGGCACATAGATCATAGTTTGTAATAATACATTCATTTATAATTTCTTTAGATAAAACCGCTGGAAAGTACAGTTAGCAGTTTAATGGTCTTTGGAAATGTTGAATATGGAGAACCTTCCTTAAAAAATTATTTATTACACGTGTGCAGAAAACTTATGTAATGTTATTTTTTAACTTGTTTTATTTTATTTATTTATTTATTGACTTACAAATCTTTCAGCTACATTCGTTTTTTAAAATAAATCTCTGTTACCTCATATTTAAAAAAAACTTTTTTATCAGTCCAAATAATTGTTTCATTCACTCAAATATGTTATTATTATTTTTGATGATGATTTCAATTTTAGAAGAATTTCTGAAAATCAGAAATATACAGATGCAAAATTTTGTCTTGGATCATGTGGTATCTCAGGGACTAACCTCATTATCAATTTGATCTATGTAGTGCATCATTTACTTCTGATAAGTGAACTAGAGCTTGATTAATAAAGGGTTAATCATTTATTTTGTATTAAATTTAGCAATTAGTAATAGCGGTTAGTATTGTTAAAACTTCAAGTGACTGCTTCCAAGTAAAATACTACATTATGATTCTATTGAAATTCAAATGACTGTTATTTGATTACATATTCTGAAAATCGACTTCCTCTCTTTATTGTACTGAAAACTTAATTAGTAATTCACTGAAAATTACTGAATTCTCTATTAGTTATTGAATTGAGAATTAATTATTAATATCTATTTTAGAAAACAAGCAATTAAAGTCTACTTCTTGCATCATGATTTAAACAATAAAAAGATTATTTGCAAAGTTTTTTTTTTTTCATTTGGAGTGCTATTTTGTGCTAAGATAATCGGACAAAATGCAGAGGGAAGTCTTTTCCAATTTTTGGGATCAAGTACTAAAAAGTAACAATATTTGTTTCACATAAAATACTTTTATCTAAACAAACCATAGTAGAGCTTACATTAATTTTCTTTGTGGTAATTTCAAACCATACATTTCTTATACATATAATTTGTCTGTGAATATTGCTTTAAAAAATGCCAACTTGAATACTTGAACGTGAAATGTCCTTTTTTTTCATGTAAAAAAGTTATCATTTGTTAAAGTTGTGATAAGATTTAGGAAGTTCTGTGATTAAATAAAATCCTGCATGCCGCTATTTGTATAGCTAATTGCACTTTCTAGATGCAGTTTTGCAGGTCTACTTCAGGCAGAATTCTTTGCACAATATGTACTTAAATTATGCTATTGCTGATCGAAGGCTTTTCTAATAAGCAATGTAGGCAAATAATATATAAATATTTCCTCTTTTATTGTCACAAATTGTTCATATTTATTTCTATTTGTGTTTGACTTAGTCTTTCATATACTTATGAGAATTGCCAATGATTTTGTAATTCCATAGCTTTAGATAATTTAATTTTACTGAACAGAAATAATGCAAAATCTATGTATGAGAAATATGAATTGATTTTATAACATCCATTCCTACTAAAAATTAATTTTAAGTTTTATTATAGCTTTATTTACCTACTGTCAGAATACTCAAGGTGCCAAATGTAAATTTATTGAGTGATCTGAGATTTTGCAGTTGGCAAGTTTTTGTGATACTATAATAATTGATCTTTTTAAAGATATAAATGTTTTTTTTTTTATTTTATTTTAAATGACTTTAGATTTTTTTCTTATTTTATTTTTTAGGTGGTTTTATTTTTTTATTGTAGTTTAATGTTTAGATATTCAATATGCTGGGGAACACTTTCTTTATTTATAAATTCCTGTGAGATAATATCTAACAAAATTGCAATTCTTCATATTTATACCTTATTTTGTTATTGAAAAAAATGCAATTTCTTTATTTTCTTTTGCACCTTTCTCCTCACACATGGAACTGCAGTCTAGAGTATTAGATGAATATTCAAACTTTTTATGTAATTGCTGTTCATATATGTATATATCCTTATAATAAAATTTGAATAAGTTTTGAGCAGCAGTTGTTTTAAAAATGAAGACTTGATATAATTTTAACCATGAAAAAAAAATTTAAAACTAAATTTTCTTTCTTTTATAATTTTATTTGTGCTTGTCATTATTAAAGGCATATTCATTGTAATATTGTCCTGGATACAATTGGTTTTTAGTACAAAACCATTTTTTTGCATTAATACATCTTGAACAAAATCATTTATTAGAATAAATAAACTTGTGGTTGATGACCAGCTGTAAAAATGGAGCCTTTTCACATTTTGTGATGCCAGGTTTATGAGCTGTAGGCCATAAAAACTAAATGAGAGTCCATGATATTTGCTTCTTTATGAATTTTTATTTGATTCACTTCTGTTTATCTGCCATTAATATTGGTAATCAAAATTTATAGCATAAGTAATTTGCAAGAAGTTTCAATTAAAGTGGTGAAATATAATTCAGAAAAGGATAATCATATGTATGTTTTTGCTGCATGTTTCATCTTTATGGAGTTATTGTGTACTTGGCAAACAAGTGAAAGGTTAATATTCTGTTGAACGCAAAAAGGTTATTTTTGTTTTCTTAGCAATTTCTCTATAGTTTAAAAAAATAGAAGGTAACTGAATTGAGAAATCCCTCTTAATTTTAAAAGCAAATTATATCTATCACTGAGCCATACAATTGCTAATGTTTTGTTTTCCAATGATTTATCAGGGTTTCCACTGCCCTTGAAAACTCCTTGAATTTTATTTTCCTTACTCAGGGCCCTGGAAAAGTACTTGATTTTTCATTGGGTCCTTAAAAAGTCCTTGAAAAATAATTGACCATCCAATATTTTTTGGAACAGAAGAGAAAACCAGTTTGTTAATTGGTTTTGTTTTGAGAATTCCACCACCAAAAAAAGAGTCTTTTGTTCGGAAATGCTGTCAATCATTTGACAATATGGTAAAAACTACAGAGGGTATTTCTCCATCGAGTAAAACAGTCTTGCAATTACCTAATGTATTTTGAAAGTAACTGATATATTTGAGCAAAATTTTGTTTTAAATACCAATAACAGATTTTCTCTGCAATGAAATCTGTTTTCAAAATGTATGTTATTTAGTTTCATATAGCCAAGGAAATCTGTGTTCATGTGAACACAGTAACTCAAAAACTTAAATAGTTAAATGGATAAAATTTGGCACAGAGTTTTATCATTAGAATTGTAGATACGTATCAAATTTTTTAATTCGGAAATAAAAATGTAAATTATTCATTTGATTTAAATTTGTCATTTGCATTTTTATGTCTAAAATATGTAATTTTATGGTCTTTGAATTTTCTTTAAAAGGTCCTTGAATTTCCTTCAATAAGAGTGGGAATTCTGTTTATTCTATTTTTGTGAAAATTTGCAATGACTAATATCTTTATAACACACTGATTAAACAGAAATTTCTGATATAGTTCATTATTCAGTTGTTGTTATATGAGGAGAAGGTGCTATTAGTTCTAAATGTTTTATTTTGTGCCAAGCATTAAATATGATATGTTAGAAAAATCATTATTTTAATGAACTGAAATATATATCAAGCATTCAGTGTTGCAGCATGTAACTTTATGGGACATATGCATGATGTATGGTTAATGCATTTATCCGTTGCATGCTCTTTGTTAAAATAAGTGTTTGTGAGTATGTGTAATGTATTCTGTGATGCTTATAGGATAATAAGGTCTCATCTCCTGTTATGCATAAATAATTGTACCCCACTATATTTTGTTTTCTATTATTTATGTATGATTTCATAAATTTCAAGTATATGCTATGCAGAGGTCAGGAATGATTACATATTATTATTATTATTAGGGGTGGACAGGATAGAGAGAATTTGTTTTTAAGGAATAAAAGTGGTGGTGTTGACTGACGTCGTAACCACTTTTAAAAGTTATTAGGCTCATTAAAAATTTAAATATTATAAAATGTTAAAGCAAAATAATATACTGTAATATATTGATTAAATAAAATTGATATGATAAATAATAATATAGTTAATTTATATTTAATCATTAAAGTTTTGGAAAGCAAAGTTTTTGTATGCACATTCATGTTAAATGGAGTGAAATGTTTTGTTATTCTATATGACGTTCATAATTAGAAAAGCAAGTATTATGAGGTGTTATATGCTTCCTATTCAAAATGTTAGCTTATATTTCCCATAGTTTCAATCGATTTGTATAAAAAACAACTTTACCGTAAAATTTTGTTTTGGTGATGATTCAAATGCTATTTTTAATAAATTGTTAATATTTGGAGAATGTGCAGTATTTATAAAGAAGAAAAATGGTTCAGTAAACGATGTTTAAAATTGGCCTTTTAAGAGTTTGCTGTAGTGATACTGTTCAAAACATGAACTACAGAATTATATGTTTAGTAGATAATTTATCTTGACATGTATACAGTATTTGAATTGATCAATTTTAAGAAGTGAAAAGAATGTAAATATTTCTAAAATGATAAGCAAGTTAATGAATTAAAAAAAAATGGACATTCTAATGTATTTGTTAGGATTATAATGGAATTATAAGCTTTTGAAATTTTTTAAAAAATGTTATTGAATCACATTTTTAAAAAAATGTAGAGAGACATAAGAATGTAGCATTACCTCAAGAACTGATGACATTTGAGCACTAAAAAATCAGATTGTTAAATTTATTGATATTGATGTTTATATTATTGAAAATGTGTTATTTCATCAGAAGTAATGATACTAAAATTGTCTGTATACTTTATTGTAATTACCTCTAAATATTCTAAAACATGATTTGTAAAGGAATTTTCTAATTTGTATTTTAAACTTCGATTTCTGCATCATTCATTTATCCAAGGAGCTACGATTTCAACATTTTTCTCTTTTAATGGATATGTATTGTTTTAAATTAAACAGCTTAGTTAGTCAAGTCATTTTGATATGTCTAAAAGAATTAAAAAGCTATAAATAGCATCTAATCAGATAAGTGCAACACTAAAATGTTGAAAATAATAAAGCATATAAAACGTTTGATATTATCAGAGCTGGAACTATATTTTTATGTTGACATTTTTTTTGTATTTATTTTTGGCTGGTTATAAGCAGAAAATGGATTATTCTTGTGAATTTGAATTTGCTATAGTATTAATGTGTGGATATGAGATTTTGGATTTGCAAAAATATGCATAAAAGATTTATATTGAAACAAATGTATTAAAGTAAGTCTCTTTAATATTCTTGAAATGGCTTTGTTTTAAAACTGCATAGCTGAATTGCAAAAAATTAAAAGCTTATTTTGAGCATTCTTCTGACATTTTTAAAGAGTAGAATTCAGCAAGTTAATCGAAGTAATGTTTTGGCAAAAATATTAAAGCACTGTATAATTATTTTATTAAAGTGACTGTTTAAAATATTTAAATTTAGAAAATCTGATTATTAGATACACACTTTTTTTGCTATATACTAATATTGCTCCATATTAAATACATGGCTTCCAATAAATTATTGTGCTATTAACATATTTTATGTACATATACTTGAACCTAAAAATTATATATTTAACAACAAAATTTTAATTTTGCTTATAAAAGCATTACTGTTGACTGAAAATATTTTTATAACTGAATATTGAAAATTATTGGGAAGAAGCTTTACATTTGAACATATTTTCAGATTATTACAAAATTTATTTGGTGCAATTAATTGAAACCATTATAACTGAAATTTTGCTGAGATGGTATATAATTGTGATGTACAGTGTCTTGACTAAAGAATTTGCTGATGCTCAACTGCTTAGCTAAATTAGTTTCTGTGTGTAGTAGCATGAATTAGCTTTATGAAAAATTTGATATCTTATTAGTCATTTAGTTTTTGCTTAACTGTAATCACCATTCAGGGAACACTGCACAATATACAAGCAGTAAATCTTCTTAAAGAGTGTTAATATTATGGTGTGAAAAAATAAGTTGTTTTCATTTGTAGAAAATTTGCTTGCAGAATTATATTTGTTTTATTTTAAAGACAAATTTTAACTCTACAAATTAGAACCTGTGCTATTGATTCACAGAAATATGATAGGATTGGGCCCCCCCCCCCATTTAACAATGGAAATATTTATTTCTCATCATCAAAAAGTGTCTTCATTTTAGGCACTCTATACTATGTAAATAAGTTATAATTATACTTAAATAATTCATACATTTTTAATCCACTTAACAATAATAATCTATAAGTGGCAATTTCTAAATTTTTATTTGCATACATTTTTTTTTGTTGTTGTTGATGCTTGTTTATATTTTTTTTCAGTGTTTTGATTCGCTTTGTACATAAACAGAAACCAATAATGTTATAGGATATTTCAATTGTTTTAATTTATGAGAAATTTGACCCCATACAATGGTTTTCTTAATTATTTTTAATTGTGATTTTTTTTCCACTTAGTGGTTAATATATACTATTGACTGCTCATTCCTTTCTGAATTTTTTTTCTTTGGTATCTGTAAATGTTAAATTTCATCAATGTGTGACAGTGAATTAAAAAGAGGTATTTTTCTTCTTACCATTGGAATTAATTACCTTACTCATCATGTGACATTTAATATCGCACTCTTGATCACTTTTTTTGTTGTTGACTTGACAAATATATTAAAATTTAAGGTAATTGTAATACTTTTTCAGATATTGTTTATAAAAATTCAATTACCAGATGTGTTTCGTATCTCAATTGTTTCTTTTTAAAATGTAATTAAATAATGCTTCCTCAGAAATTAGTCATTCCAAAAAATGAATTTGTGAACATTACATATTTCATTTGTTTCTTTTGCTGGAGTTAATAATTGTGATTCTGTTAGATAGCATTAATAAAATTTGAATCATTCTTTAAAACTATTTTTTTCCCTGTAAAGTAACATATTGTGAATTTCAGTATACTCTTGAAAATATTGTGTCTTTTTCCCTGAAATTGGAGAGTTTTTCTCTGCACTGGACAATCCAACACATTTTCAGTTCCATTGAATTTACAAATGTTTAAAATACATTTATACATATAGTGAATGTAGTTTATGAAGGGTGAATGTTTATTTCTTCCCCTTTTGCAGTAAAAATTAAATTTGCATTCTAGTATATCGCCATATATGTAAGATGGGCATTACATTTAAAATAATGTAGTTGTTCTATTAAAGATATGAAATTTTATTGGTCTCTCGTACAGATGTCTTCCCCCCCCCCCTCCATCTTCATTATTATTTCCATTTCAAATTGCCTTTCAACTTTTGATACGACTGCTTTCGAATTTAAAGGAAAGTATCATAATTTTTATTTTTTCAAATAAAAAAGTTTTTGATGCTCAAACTATTTTTTTTTTTCCCTAGTGCATCTGTCTATGTTTTTTACCTTATTAGTGCCTATATGGAATAAATTTGACAGAAAATAATTATTTTAAAGTATAATATATGATTGCTCTTCAGTGTAGCTTAAAAGTTTTCAAATAATTTAAATTATCAGTATTGTGGAAAAACATTATTAATGTTCCTCATGCATAGCGATGATACTTTTGAATGAATATAGTGATTATGTGGGGTCATGAAATGCTTATAGATGTAAATGCATGAAATTACCTACCTGTGCAATACAGAATTTTAATACTTTGTACTGAAAATTGATCAAGTGAAAAAAAAATGTTGAACTGTGTAGTACTTTTAAATATGTATACCTGTATCCTATGTTGATTAATTATTTCGTTTTGTACTTAAGCTGGACCAATAATTGAAGTGATTTCTTTTTAAAGTTTGCTGCAAACTTCAAAAGAATTTGCAGATCGTATATTGTATTGACTGAGCTGCAATAAAATAATCTAAAGGGAATTTGATGTGTACTTTATATTTATATACTTATTTGCTCACGGGTGTCCAAATTAAGGTTACGAAGAAAAACATGTGATATCTAGAATAATAATTAATTTATGGTAATGAAATTTTGTATATACATGTCCAATTTAGACAGCAACTAGTTTTAAGGGGTTACTTTGATTCTTTATCACATTCTACACAAATAAGAAAGAAAAAAGTGGGTTTTTTTATGCATCTTGTAATTCAAAAACCGTTTATTGAAAAGGAAAGCTTATTTATAGTGGATGCATAATTGATTTGAATGCATTATGCATATTTTAATCATGAATTTTAAGAAATTATCATGGATAATTTTTGTTGCATGTTAGTAACTTTACTTGTATCACACTTATTAATACTCCAGGAGTGGCATTGGAGACCACCCGATGGGGTGTGCAGTCTACCCGACACAAGGACCGGGCCTCCCCGGCAGGGGGCACAACCTTTTGTACAAAAAGAGGGGCGTAATGATGATCCTCTAAAATTTTTGCAAGATCTTTATTTATCTATTAGTTGAATATCCGGTTATATGAACGGGGTATAAAAATTTACCCCAATGGGGGTCACAGCATGCCAGCAGGGACCTTAACCTTAGCCCACCGGACACGCCACTCAGAGTATTATGTGACAGTTGCTAACAAAAGTATTGCGGCTTTCTATGCAACCTTTTAACTGAGCAGCACATATCGGAAGATATAAGGCTGGCCATTCATGACCGCTCCAAAACAACACGCACTATGTAAATGGCGTTCCATTACTCGATTGCCGTAGCTCTGAGTGGCCCATGGAATATTCAACTTTCCCCAACTCCATCGAGCCGTTCCGCATGGTCCGACATGTGTTGGTTTGGTGCGGTCATGAATGGCCAGCCTAAAACCAGCCATTCACTGTTCTACCACTCCATGCAAATTTGTTCACATAGCTCCATAACTCATTGTCAATGCAAAAATCCAATTAGAAGAAGCTTTTAGCTGTTTAAAGCGGGACATTCACAAGTAGTCTAATCCATTTTAATTTTTTTAAACATGGGATGCCAAACGCCTTCGTCAATGTTAAAGCCCAATGAAAATTGGCATAGACAGATGGCGAAGTTGGAATTCCAAGGAGGTTGGTTTTCCATTCAGCTCATTCGGTCATAAAAGTGAAATATGATCGTTCGAGGTGAGTGATAAATCACCCGTGTATGGTTGGAGAGGGAAAATGTTCATGGGAGTGAGACTGGAGAAATCAGGGAGGGTGCTCTATCCCAAAAGCGAAATTCCACTGTGTGTGGTAGGAGGGATCGAAGCTACTGATGGTGCATTTCGGAGCCTGCATGAATGACCTACCTGAATCGGTGGAAAACAAACTGGTCTTTGGGCTGAATGGATTGGACTACTCGTGAATGCTCAGTTTAAAGTTTGGATTTTCGTCTTCGTTCGTAATCCATTTGGAGTGTTGGGCCATAAAACCTGAAATGCAACCATGGGGGAGTGAGGCTCTCAGAAAAGTGAAAACCATAAAATGTTGACATGTGGAGGAGTGAGGCTATCTCGCGCAGTACCCCTAAGGCAGGGGTCGGCAACCTGCTGCTCTTTTGATGTAGAGTTGCGGCTCTCCAGTTTCATACCAAAAAATTAATAATTTATTATCAAAACCCTTAAAAAATAAGAAAATATATTTTTAAGTACCTAATTTCTCAATATCTTCTATTTTCATAATCGTTAATTACAAATCGCTATATGCTTAACATGACCGTAATGATATAAATTTGAACTATTGTTTTGTTCTTAGAGATGAGACTCCGTGACCATGTTTATATTTCAGCCAATTGCATTCCATTTCCGTCTCGCCCAAACAAACCGTCTAGAGTGTAGACTAGACGTGTTGTCAGTCGGTCATCCTCGGATAGCGCGGTCGACGTTACGTTGCATGTGTGTTAATTGAATCGCTTGCGGTTTTTACGTGTCAATTCGCTTGTTGTTTCAAGAAGAATACGATCTAGAATCGAATTATCCTCTCAAAGGTATGTACGCGTATAATATAATAAAATCAGTAACACAATTGGATTACATATCTGAGGATCGTGTTAACGAAGTAATAATGGTAAATAAATTGCCGTTTTAGATAGCTAAGTAAAATTTTTAAAAATCATTTTTTCAGCTCCGCCGCCAGCATAGCATCTGGTAAAAAAAAAAAAAGAGAAGAACTGAAGAAGAAAACAGAGAATTCAATCGGGATTGGACGGAGTGTTTACATTCATATGCAACACAGATGGCCTTCCGACTTGTCTCATTTGCCACGAAAAACTCGCAGACAATAAGAAGTGAAATTTGGGGAGACACTTCACTACAAAACATACCCAGTTTGCTGGTAAATATCCAACCGGTGACGCACGAAAAAAAGCTATTGAAGAGCTCCAAAAAAAAAAAACAGCAGTCAAGTTCCATGCTAAGTAACTGGAAGCAATCTTCCAATAATTTAAATCTGGCAAGCTTTGCAATATCATTATAAATTTCAAAAAGAGGAAAACCATTCACAGATGGCGAGTACGTCAAAGATTGTTCCCAGGTAGCACGTAAGTTTGCAGCAAGTTTGATTTTGATTTGTCATGGCAAAATTTGACGCGTCAAACTTGAATCGAACTTGTAGCAAGTTCGTTGTGCAGGGTTCGTACTCCTCCTGAAATTCCTGAAAAACTCCTGAATTTTGCTTTTTTTCTCTAAGGGCCCTGAAAACTCCTGAAAATTGTGTTTTTTATCCTGATATTTCTTTCTGTTTCCTGAAAAATTACAATCGAAGAGCAAAAAATAAAATTATGATAAAGCAAAAATATGACGTTTCTGTTTTTCTTTATCGATAGAAAGTCGCTTGAATTCTTACTTCTGACCTCATTTAGTGCCGAAAGAGTCACCGCAATCGGGAAAGATGGAATAATTGATATTTAGTATACTTTTTTGCCAATTTTATTAAAACTGTCCACACTAGCCCCTTCTCCCTTACAATTGATTTTTTTTTTCATGTTATCTCCTGAATTTTCTGTACTGTACTCCTGAAAAACTCCTGAATTTTACTATCATTTATACAGTATGAACCCTGGATGTGACAAACAGCGCCACCTCCTTTGCAAATCAAACTTGCTGCAATTTTGCAAAACAAGCTTCCTGCAAAGATAGCACAATAAAGAGATAATTATCTTTGTCTCTGTTTTAAAAAACATCCGATTTTTAATAGCATCTCCTAGACCGTAATTCTTTTTTATTAATTCAATAAATCAATGATAATTTGTGAAAATATAACTTGTTTATAAAAAAATATTTGAAACATTTTCCATCTTTTTACTAAATATATCACTCTCACTTTAAAGAAAACTATATCGCCTTTTTCTTAATGTTGAAATTTTAACGTTTATAAACAAAATTAAATCTAAAAAACAGTCAGTGTTTGTTGAACAATAATAACTAGACATTTTGTCCCATTTTAAAGTAATTACTTTTGAACTCTAATTTCATAATTTATTCTACTAGCAAAACGTAGTTATTAGCGAAAATCGCTCTCTCTTTGACTTCAAATCATATTCTCAACTCAAAAAATTAATGAAATCAAGAAAATAGTTAAAAATAAATCGTATACGAATCGAATCGAAAGATGTATTAGCGAAATCTATCTTCTCTCAGAGTTCAACTGGCTCAATGGTTAGCGTCTCCGCTTCGGAACCGGGAGGTCGCGTGTTCTATCCCGGGTTGTGTTTCGTACTCTGTTTTTGCTATAATTTGCAATAAGTTTGCACGGCAAGCTTGCTGCGTTCGTTTCATGGTGACTTCGGAGCTTTCGTTAACTTGCTGCAAGCTTACACTCTTGCCATGACAAATTTGTGGCAAGCTTGCCGTAAACTAAAATTGCTATCTGGGTTTTATACGTGCATCTGAAGAACTGTTTCGTGATTTTAAAAACAAAGCAGAAATCATGAAAAAAATCAAAGATTTGCCATTATCTGCTAAAACAGTACAAGATAGAACTGCTAAAAAGTCTTCAAATGTAACACATATGCAAGTGGAAGACATTCAACTGGCTTCTGCGTTATCACTTGCTATAGATGAGTCTTGCGACATAAAAGACACGGCACAAGTTACCCTTTTCGTCAGATATATGTCGTCCCAAGGTCCAAAAGAAGAACTGCTAGGATTGCGACCGCTCTCGAGGCAAACTGGCCGCGGTGGCCTAGTGGTAAGGTCTCAGCTTTGGGGCCGGAGGGTTCCAGGTTCGAGACCCGATTCCACCGAAGATCCGCCGTGTATGGGGCCTGTTGCACGCTAAATCATACGTAGTGGCCAAACGTCCTCCCGTTGGTGTGGCGTGGAAGTTTGGAGAGGGGGGTGCCAGCTCAGGTGTAGTCCTCGTCATCTGACCGTGGTTCAAGATTACGAGGTCCGTCCCAAAATAGCCCTGGTGTTGCTTCAAAACGGGACGTTAATATAACTAACTAACTAACTCGAGGCAAACTCGTGGAGAAGATACAGCAAATGCTGTGCAAAAATGCCTGGAAGTCATTGGAATCGATATAAATAAAATCGTTTCTATAGCAACTGATGAAGCCAGAAGTATGACATGAATACATAGAGGGGTAACATCAATTCTCCAGAAAAAAAATAAACCACGAAATTCTGACGTTTCACTGCATAATTCATCAAGAAGCGCTTTGTGCCCAAACATTTCCGGCCGAAATAGTTGAGGTCATGAACTTGGTAATTAAGATTATTAACATCATCTTGGCAAAAGCACTCTACCATCGCCAGTTTAAAGATTTCCTTGAAGAAATAGATAGCCAGTTTTCTGACCTACTTCTGCACAATAAAGTGCGATGGCTTTCCAGAGGTAACGTATTGCAACGTTTTGCTTTGTGCTTGAGTGAAATAAAAACATTCCTCAATGAAAAAAGCATTGACCATCACGAATTGGAAGACAAATGGCTGCAAAAATTCAACTTCATGGTAGACACCATAATGAAACTAAATGAACTAAATCTAAAACTGCAAGGAAAGGGCAACCCAGCCTACGCCTTGCTTGAAGAAGTAGTTTGTTTCGAAAAAAATTACTTCTTTTTGTTGAAGACATGGAGAGCGGTAAATTACTTCATTTTAAAAATCTGAAGCAATATCGCGATGAGACCAATGCAACTATTGACACGAATTACTTCAGCATAGCTTTAAAAAACATGAAACATGGATTCGCTGAGAGATTCGAGCAATTCAAAACAAACAAAAGTACTCTCGCGTTCATAGTAAATCCTCTCAACATAAATACAAATGAGATTAACATTGTGCCATTTGGAATTGATGCTGGATCGCTTTCTAATGCATTTGCTAGATTTGAAAACCAAAGACTTGTGGAGTGGCAAGTTCACAGAACTCATGAGCAAGTTGGAGGTCCAGAAATGCATGCACATCGCGAAGCACAAGTAGACAGCTCTAAAAGAAATTCTGCGAGTTGAGGCCCTCATATTCGGCGCATGGAATAATCTTCCAGAATGCTATAGTGAGGTGAAGTTGGCATATTCGTGCGAGCAAGCGTTCTCTTGCATGAATATAATAAAAAGTAAAGTTAGAAGTCAACTAACAAATAAAAATCTAAAGTCGTGCTTAAAACTTAAAATAACAAGCTATAAACCAGATCTAATCAAACTTTCAAAAGGCATGCAAAGCCAATGCTCCCATTGATGCAACTATCATATTTGTGTTTTATATGAATAAATATTATTCCGTATTTAAAGCCGTTTATTTTAAATCAAATATATACAAATACTATATATTGAAACGAAAATTTTTAGTGGCTCTTTAAAAACTGGAAAATTTTGTAAATTGTAACTTTTGTCTCTTCCGTTTCAATAGGTTGCCGACCCCTGCCCTAAGGGACCGGAGTGACCGTTAGTGAGGTTTGCACGCAGCCTCTGGGAATGATCCACCTAAATGATGGGCTGAAAATTGGAATGGTGTGGAGTTCTACCACACCATTTGCTTGGAGTGGTCTGACCATGAGTGTCCAGCTTAAGAAGGCTTTGTTGGAAGTTCAATTTTCAAGAAACTTGACATTTTGTCCTGTTACATGCATAATGTAGGCGCGCTACTTGGAATCATCCTTTACGAAATGGAAATATTGTTCTTTTATGCTACATTTGTTTCATTTTGCCTTTAATAAACTTGTATCTTTGATGTCGTTTTTAAATTCGGCCATTTCTTTGCCGGCTTCTATAATAATCAATGGACTCTTCTCACAGAAAGACTCTTGGGCAATTTTTTAAAGTTCTTTTTTCAGTTTATCTACTTTATAAAAGGGTCTATTCTGGTACCCCCGGTTGGGTTGGGAGACGTAATTTTTCCCTGTTGTTAAAGTGCGGAAAAGGTGACGTCTCCCAACCCAACCGGGGTACCAGAATAGACCCGCAGTCAGAACAACATTCTCAGCCAAAGGCGCCCAAGTCTCTCTTCGCTTCGTTTCCTTTGGGGAAGGAAGATTAGTTTGCGCGAAATAGTTTAGTTTTCTGTCTCGACTCTAGAGGGATGTCTAGCGCGGAACATAGCGGGCAGGACTTTGTTGAAAGTTTGTTGGCAACGGAGATGTCCAATAGCGCCCCGAACCTCCTAAGATCGCCCTTGGATGTGTGTTATTTCTATTAAAATTGGTCTGTCTACAGCTCTTCAACACTTTCTTTATCGAGAAAGAAAGACATGGCACTACATCGTAACTTTTTTAGTTGATCTATATTTACTAGCCGGATTTTTTTTTCTGTGTTACTTTCAATCAAATGATTTCCTCCAAATGGAATAAACCAAAAATGGAGGGGATGAAGAAAGTTTTTCGGATATTTATGTGCCTGTTAATCAGAGAAAACCTAAAAACTTCTAAAACCGGAATAAAAGAAATAGTCATCATAAAAACAATAGTATATCCCATACATTTGCAATACCTCTTGGAAAATATAATGTTGAATTAACTCAATGCGTTTTTTTTAAAAAAGAAAACCAAAACGGATTGCGATTGCAGCAAATAATTTTCATTATGCTAGTGTAATTTTTGTGTGCGTTTTTTTTTCTTTTAGTTCTCCCTCCTTTTTCCCATTTTAAAATTGTGGAATATATTATACATAATTATATTATTTTTACTGCTGTTATAAAACGTTTCAAATAAATTTTTCATAAAAGCCGAATTTTGGAATTTAAATATTTTCAAATTCAGCTTCCTAAGTTTTATAAAAAGAAATGACT
Organism: Araneus ventricosus; assembly: GCA_013235015.1. Classification (NCBI taxonomy): domain Eukaryota; kingdom Metazoa; phylum Arthropoda; class Arachnida; order Araneae; family Araneidae; genus Araneus; species Araneus ventricosus. Next base: position 7,621 of record BGPR01016820.1, on the reverse strand, counting down.
TCTCAGGCAGGTATCTTTACGGAAACAAAATTTACTATCCTCTGCATTTGCACAAGCGGGACTTGCTATTTCACTTATATCTGTGCTGCAGACCCCATTCTTAGGAATGACGAAGAAATTCGTGATCATTGTTTCTCAGCAAGAAACGTGCCTCATAGTTTTAAAGAATAGGTCTTGAATTTTTCTGTAGGTTATTTGCGAATCTACTTAATTCATACTTTTGTCGACATTCCACAGCTCTGCACAAATATTAAAATCCTTCCTAACGATGTGATTATCATATTATTATAATTCTTTACATGTAATGTTTGTTCACCCAGTATCGTGAGCTAGAGTCTCAGGTTTCGGATCAAATATAAGCTATGTCCACGAAGCAGGCGAATTTGAAAACGCCACTAAGTCGATGCAAACTTATTCATGGCTGCATAAAATAAATATAAAATAATAGTGTAATACTAAAAATTTGTGATAAACGCTTAGCACGTACGCAACGGTAAAAGGTTCAGTTACTGAAGAATGACCAAGGCTTCTAGCAGTGGCGTAGCTAAAGGGGGTGGTTGAAAAGGGGCGGTAAAGTCAGACATGCAAGAAAGCAATTTTATAACTAAGTGCAGCGGCGTTAGCTAAATCATTGTGTACATAAAACTAATGTAACTGATTCGCATTTTTCGCCTGTTGTCGGTAAATTGCCAATATGTGAAAGAAAGACTGGTGGTGGGCGCGTGATTTCACAACTTCTCTGCATAACTCGAGGGCGTCAAACCACCCAGATAGCAATTTTAGTTTGCAGCAAATTTGCAGCAGACTTGCACGACAAGTGTGCAAGTGTGAAACAAGCTTGCGGCAAGTTAACGCAAGCCTCGAAGTCACTATAGGACGAACTTGCAGCAAGCTTGCATTGCAAACTATAGCAAGAACAGAGTACGAACACAATCCAGGATAGAACTCGCGACCTAGCGCTCGGGAAGTGGGCGCTCTAACCATTCGGCCAGTTAAACTCTGAAAGTAGAAGATAGATTTCGCTAATACACCGTTCGATTCGATTCGCATACGATTTATTTTAAACTATTTTCTTGATTTCGTTAATTTTTTGAGTTGCGAATATGATTTGAAGTCAAAGAGAGAGCGATTTTCGCTAATAACTACGTTTTATTAGTAGAATAAATTATGAAATTAGAGTTCAAAAGTAATTACTTTAAAATGGGACAAAATGTATAAGTTTATTTTTTAACAAACATTGACTGTTTTTTCGGTTTAATTTTGTTTATAAACGCTAAAATTTCAACATTCAGAAAAAGGCGATATAGTTTTCTTTAAAGTGCGAATGCTATATTTAGTAAAAAGATGGAAAATGTTTCAAATTTTTTTTTTATAAAAAAGTTAGTTTTTTTACAAATTATCATTGATTTATTGAATTAATAAAAAGAAGGACGGTCTAGGAGATGCTATTAAAAATCGGATGTTTTTTAAAACAGAGACAAAGATAATTATCTCTTTGCATGACGCTTGTTTTGCAAATTTGCTGCAATGCAAGCGATGTGGCCCTATTTGTCACGGCGAAATTGCAGCAAATGGATTTTGCAAGAGAGGGTGGCGTTAGTTGTCACGGTGAACTTGCCACAAGTTCGCTTCAAGTTTGACGCGTCAAATTTGCTATGACAAGGCAATATCAAGTCAAAATCAAACTTGCTGCAAACTTACATGCTATCTGGGGACGAATTACGTTACTAATAAATTTTTTTTTCTAGAATTTATTATTATTTTTATTTTGAGGTTCTTATGACCTGTATAACTTGTAAAGATTCGGCGGCATATTGCAAGTTCACCCCGGGCGGCAGAAATTACAGCTACGCCACTGGTTTCTAATATTCTCTAATGTGCGCACTATACTAACTATAGTCCAAATTATAATAACGATGTATAAAAAGACATAATCCAGAGAAAAAATGGTATGGAAATTAATCTGGTATCGTTGCATAGATACTAATTCATTGTATTTTAAGACGGATTAAAAATTCCTTTCTCGGAATAATAGTTTTTGAAGTTATCAAAATTCATCCATTTCAATCTATCAATGGAAAAAATAAATTTGGATGTTTTTAGCTGATTTTTATAGATGGCGATCCCAAACATTAGGCTGCATGACATATAGCTTTTACCACACGCTATAAATGGTATCTTTACGAGAAAGTATACGAAACAGTTGATGGGAAAACATACACGATTTCTTTTATTTGAACATAAAATAATGACCAAAAGCAGGCGCTATGTGTAGAGTAGAGTGGACCGAAAAAAATCAAAATGTTTTCTTCATCTCGCTATACCGCGGAGAAGTTGCGAATTGGCGAGAAAAAAAAACGAGGGAAAAAGTAAGGAAAGTGATTGAAAATATATTTCTTCCAATCATGAAAACGATCAAAGAATATTCTATCTAGGTTTGAATAAATTACGAAATGCATGTGTGTGTGTGTGTGTGTTTGTGAAAATCATGTTTTACATTCTAATTCCTTTTTACATCGATCAAATAAATTTAGTCTCGACAATTTCAACCACCAAAGAATTTTTTTTCTGCATGCATGTTTAATTCACGAAGACTCTGTGCGTGTGTGTGAGCATGCATGTGTGTTTATGCAAGCATGTGTGTGTGTGTGCATGCATGTGTGTGTGTGCATGTGTGTGTTTGTGCATGCATGTGCGCGTTTAATTCACGAAGTGTGTGTGCATGTGTGTGTGTGAGAGAGAGAGAGAGAGATTTATTTCGAATAACGATAAAAGAGTTGCCACGTCTGTGTTTGCTTCAAATTCACTCTACTTTCGAAAATATTTTTTCAATGACGAATGCATTATATTAACAAAATATAATGCCTGATTCTCCTGGATTCGAACTTCCAAAAAAAAATCTTCATCACTAGATGTTACGCTTCATGATTATAACAATCTAGCTATGAAGACCTACGCAGTTAGTATTAAATTTTTTTCAATATGTTTCTTTAAGATTAAAAGATCGTGTTAAATCTTACATTCGTGACTAATTTGCACACGTCATAGATGAACCATGTCATGTCATATTCTAGAATATTTAACTATGACTATCGTCTTGCATTGATAATTCTAATCACGCATTCTTTTTCAACTATCATACTTAGAAAAATCTCTTTATCTTAAATTTCAGTCTATTAATTGATATGTTTATCTTTATGTGTCACTTGATAGTTTCTTAGAACTTTGAGAATATTCTTATGCCGATTAAAGGCATGAGTTTGTTTGTTTTTTTCTGTCTCCCATTCAGCCAATCACATTCGCAAATGATTAAGTTCTCACACAAGTTCAACCAATAATGTTACTGAATCCTTTTATCAATTTTTTAGAGTTTCCTTATAAATTTTGAACTTTCCTTCATGAATTCCCTCTACTTTGATTTTTGCCATTCTACTGTGTTTCCCGACTTTCTCTTCATCATGAAACGTACATCATCTGAATCCGCTTTTTCAGCGACTGCTGCGAAGAATCTCTCAACATTTAACAACACTGGTGGCTTTACTGCAGACTCTATTCCTCAACACCATTATCACCTCGGTGAGAACAACTATGCTGTGGTCAGTGATTTCGGGAATGTTTTAAATGTGCACATTCGAAAGTTCAAAACGAATGAAAACGGCAGAATCTTCCCAACCAAAAACGGTGTTAATTTTTTCACCTTACGTGTGGGAATCACTTGTTACCGAAATGGACAATTCATCTTTACCATCAGAGACTGGAAAAGTGCTAATCGTCAGAGACACATTGTTTCTAACCAGTGCATGGATCGAAAATGTTCCCTATGTCTCGCTTCAGCGATATGTCACGAAACAAGACTTTTCGAGACAGTTTCTCCCATCTGTGTGCCTACTCACCGAAACTGTATGGAACCAACTTCAGTGCCTTAGGAAAAAGATCAGCGAAAGCTGTAAGTCACTGATGTTTAATAATTTTCTTAAAAAAGAAAATTCTTTTGGAAGTGTCTTCACGATCTCCACGCACCAATTTACAAATTTAGCTAAGCGATGTTGAAATGGTGCTATCGATGTCCCTAACAGAACTTTTAGCGGACAATATAAAGAGACGAATCGAGGAAATGATGGTTTGCAACGGCTGCATTGAGAATCAGGCGAATCAGCTTGGTCACGAATGCGTGACCATGAACTTTGAATCCAGACATAATCTTTACGGAGACTTAGCCATCCTATCGATAGACATTGAACCTTTAGTGAAAGAATTTGTTGAGAAAAATATGCAAATGCTTAATTATATTAATGAGACCTTTTTAAATAATCTGAACATTATTCTAATTGTGAAAAATGCCTGTGATATGTATATAGCTTCTGACATCATGCCTCATAGAATGTTTTAAATAAAAGGTATTTTATTTTATTTGTGTTTATATTAATATGTTTTTGCATGCTTGCTATTTTCAAAATGTTTTAACCCTTAAAAGGATTATAATTCTATTTAATATACTGTTTATTTATATTTTACTTTAACTTAACTACTCGAATTTATAGAGAAGCAATCATATTAAAAATTTCTAAAGTTTGAATAAGTTTCTCCAACATAATGAAAGTTGCTGAAACTGAACTTGAAATTTCGAGTTTCTATCAGTTTCAGAAATAACAAAACGTGTTATTATTTTAAAGTTGGTTGCCTTTAAAGAAAAATTGTTTCAAGCTTAAAAGTGTTGACTTTATTTCAACAAACAAATGTCTTGATTGAATATTTTCTCACTCATGCCTTAATTCACTTAGCACAAAAATATATTCTTTTGAATATATATATAAATTTCTTTATATTAATAAAATTCAATAAGTTTCTTTCACTCACATCAAAGTTTTTCTTTGTTTCAATCTGAAAAAAAAATGTTTCTTTCTTCTTGTCTTTAAGGACGATTATAGAGAAAAGAAGTTGCCTTGAATTTTCAAAGGTTACTTCTTTTTCAGAACTATTTTAAAGTTGATGACTTTAAGTGAAAAATTGTTAGAGAAACAGACTTAATTTTAAAGCTTGAATTATTTTCTCAAGATTAAAAAGCATTTGTGAAAAGTGTTGACATTATTTTAACATTAGCACTTTAATTTTTTTTATTTTTTATTTCAACTTGTGATTGAAATCACGTAATAAATTTTCAACGTTTAATTTATCAACATGTTGTCTATCAATTAATAGTTTTATTATAAAGTAATTGTTTAAAAGCTTTATTATAACTATTAACATCCGCTTAAAGAATTTCAATATCTGATTTAAAGAGAAGTCTGAACTTTCCACTTTTTAAAAACTATTAAAATTTTATTTCAACTTGTGATAGAAATAACTGAAACTTTTAATCATTCTAATACTAATTATAATAATAATAAAATAAAAATAACAATTTAACATGAAAAATATATTTATTTATTTACTCTGATGATGATGATGATGATAATAATAATACATAATTAGTCTCGACGTAAACGTTTACATAGTGGAATTGAATAGTCACGTTCCATTTCCTCTAAGCTTTGCTGTAAAGAAGACCAAACTCGACGAAAGGTAAGACTTATACGAGGTTCTTTCACACAAGGCTGAGGAGGGATAGCATGAGTCCATTCTTTTTGATCGTGCATTAGCAAGAGAGATCCTGCTTCCAAAGCTTGTCGCACTGATTTACATCCCTTTTTGGAGAAGATCATGTCACGGCAGGCTCCAAAGCTGAGTGTTGCGATGTCCACGGACTGGTCTAGGGAAGGTTCATCGTCTTTATGCACACCGATCTTTGCTTGACCACTTTCATAGAAATTGAGTAGTACAAAATTATACTCAAATCCAGTTTTCTTCTCCACGTCAGATTTTATTTTCCACAAAGTCCTGTTCCAGGGTAGTGGTAGTTCGCAGTGACCAGAATATTCATACTCAATGTCCATGTCGCCGTAACTGCATGATTTCCTTAGGGGTCTATAGGATTTACCCCAGACTTTGATGATTGGTTGTTTGAAGGGGCACTTTGAAAGTTTTGTGAACATTTCATTACATTCCTCTTGGGAGTAGAAATTAGGTATATAAGTTATATTAGGTGAAGACATTGCGGAAAACTTGTCGAATTGACTGACCGATTTATAATGAAACATCGCTTTCACAAACACTCACGCGATACACTATCTGTTTAATTATAAGATAACCACTTTTGTCGTCATTTTACATTCCGAAACATCGATTACATTCTGAAACACTCACTAATTTTGCAAACGTCGAGTGTCTTGCTGATTAAACAACCCCCAAAGTAAAATGTAACACAATTTTTGCTTTTTCCTATTTTTTTTCTTCTGACGTCTATCAATAAAATATTTAAGCAACCGTACTAAAATTCTCTTAGGTTTGATTAAATTAATAAAATTTACCGAAATGAAACTCGAATTTGTCACAGTTTTTGAGAATAATAAAACGTCAAACCGTCAGACGGAAATTTTTCCGTCTGACTTGAAAAGAGTTTGACGTTTCTTGAAAAGAGTTTTGGTTGAACTTAATCATTTGCGAATGTGATTGGCTGAAAGGGAGACAGAAAAAAACAAACAAACTCATGCCTTTAATCGGCATAAGAATATTCTCGAAGTTCTAAGAAACTATCAAGTGACACATAAAGATAAACATATCAATTAATAGACTGAAATTTAAGATAAAGAGATTTTTCTAAGTATGATAGTTGAAAAAGAATGCGTGATTAGAATTATCAATGCAAGACGATAGTCATAGTTAAATATTCTAGAAATAAGCATGACATGACATGGTTTATCTATGACGTGTGCAAATTAGTCACGAATGTAAGATTTAACACGATCTTTTAATCTTAAAGAAACATATTGAAAAAAATTTAATACTAACTGCGTAGGTCTTCATAGCTAGATTGTTATAATCATGAAGCATAACATCTAGTGATGAAGATTTTTTTGGAAGTTCGAATCCAGGAGAATAAGGCATTATATTTTGTTAATATAATGCATTCGTCATTGAAAAAATATTTTCGAAAGTAGAGTGAATTTGAAGCAAACGCAGACGTGTCAACTCTTTTATCGTTATTCGAAATAAATCTCTCTCTCTTTCACACACACACACACATGCACACACACTTCGTGAATTAAACGCGCACAT
>BGPR01016819.1:18037-33783 GCA_013235015.1 Araneus ventricosus | reverse complement strand
ACGATTATTTCGAATGTGCACTGTATGAAACTAGTAAAATTAGATTAATGAAGGGTTATTGATTGAATTATTGATTGAATTAGATTAATGATTGATTTGGTAGAATTACAAAGATGTGCATTTTGAGTTATTTTCAAGCCATCAAACGATTATTTCGAATGTGCACTGTATGAATCTAGTAAAATTAGATTAATGAAGGATTATTGATTGAATTAGATTAATGATTGATTTGGTAGAATTACAAAGGTGTGCATTTTGAGTTATTTTCAAGCGATCAAACGATTATTTCGAATGTGCACTGTATGAAACTAGTAAAATTAGATTAATCAATCAAAGAAAAACGCATCGAATTGGCAAATTAATTGGAGATTCATAATAGAAATCATATTTCACCAGGACAACAGAACACACACCATCCTCCATTTTCGAAAGAAAACCATACTCAATTGTATATTCTCCATGGGAAAAAAAAAAGCCTTGACAGGGCGCCCGGCGCACACACACACAACCACTGGACCGATTTCAACTCTTTTTTTCAACTCTAAGTCACCAATGGTCGCCTGCCAACCACTACCCTTCATTTTTGAGATATGTCGCAAAATAGAACTTCCTCTCCACAACCTATACAACCGCCAATTCGCCAATTTATTTCGCCAAGTTACAAGAATAGCCACAGTCTATTAACATTACGAGCAAACAGCTCGTCGCCGAAGACAGCTAGTTATAATTGAAATTAATTAAACCGACAACATATAGCATCGCTACTACTTCTACATTTTAGTAGCGGTATTCAGCTAAGCGTTAATCGCTCATTCTTTTCTCAAGCGGCCTAGCGTCCTGCTTTAGGGGCGCTTTTAAAAATGCATCATAAACTCACAGGAATAATTTTTTCTAAAATTGTAGAGGGACGAGACTCATGTTTATATGGAATGCCGCTGTGGAAGAATTAATTCAATTTCAGGAACCATTTTTATCAGATGACTAATTTCCACGACACAGTACATTAAAAGGTGCAAGACAGAGAACAACAACACAAGACAAGTACACAGAAAAAAGAACAGAGAGAGAGAGGCATCATGGGAAAAACCCGGATGGCTCTAGTAGCGCCACCTACCATAAAAAGGAGAAGGCAGTGAATTGTAACCGCTACAAAATTAAATTTTACCGAAAGATATTTTTAAGAATTCGTTTCTTTTATATTCAGTCGACTGCAGCACGTAGCAAGCTTTTGGTAGATAATGTAGCCTTTTTATTTTCAAGTCAGATTCGGAAAGTAGTTTTATGCAATACGAAAAAGAAAAGGGTATGTTTGTTCAATTATTTATCAATTCGGTTTATTGGCATTTAACAATCATATCAGTAAACACAATTGTAAGACTATGGTTTTTTTTTTGAATTTCACATAATTTTAGATTTTGATAGGGCTTTTTTTTGTGAATTAATAGAACTTTGTCTTATTGGGGACTCTAGGTTTAGAAGAGCAGTAAAACATAAGTTTTTCCAGGCAGGATTTTTTTAGTAATTTTCCAGTTGATTTCAGGACATATAATAAAAAATGCGACTTGGGCATTAATAGGTTATATTTAGATTATAGAAGATGTGAAAAAATTCTTTTAAAAATGTTTCAATAATTCCAGAGAATTACTACGCTCCTCATTTTTCACCTGTGCATATTCTGAATGACCGGCTGCCACACATCAAAAACACGATATCCGTGCCTCTCGCAAAACATGCTCCAATACAGCACGTCTCATTCGATAATTTTACCTATAATCGGGTAATACGGCCAATCACGGGAGCGGTACTGTTAACCAAATCTGCACTACCGAGCTCGCTTACGTATTCAGCCACAGCCTCGTACTCGAGGTGATCCCCGAAATGTTTCAATAGTGCTTCACTGAAAATAAATGAGAAACACCAGCCATGCGCAGTGATTGACCGCCGCAGATAACAATATGACAACTGTGCACCAAGCACCCCAAAACAAATGACTTATGCCCCGAATATTTACAAGGAAGTACTGTCCTACCGCCACGAGAAAAACCCCAGACACCAGACATGCCTATGGCGGTCGTTATGGGAACGGGATAGTCCACTGCATTTTGGGAATGAAGGAAAGGGCTTTATTTCTTTTGGCGCAGTTAGAACCGGCGGAATCATTTCGCTTTGCAGTTCGGTCGAAAACGGATTCCGCGCTTAACGAAGAGCGCTTAGTTTGCCAAATGTTGCGGTTGATTTTATACCCGTTTCCCTCCTGTCTTCGACTCGTTTACTTGAGGCAACCCTGTTAGGGGTTTTTCTTGTGGCGGTAGGAATAGTATATATAATCTTAAATATAGGAGAAATTAAAAAATTATCACCATAATAATTTAAAGCCGTATTTGCAGGCAAAACATGCATATTTCTGACAAAAGTGTGTTTGACATTTAGAATGCAGGCATTATAGTATTTTTTGAAGTACAAGCGAAATGAGACTTCCACCGATTCTATCTGGGCAAAATGAAATAAAGCCCTTTCCTTCACCCCTAAAATGCAGTGGAGTATACCGTTTCAATAACGACTGCCACCGGCATGTCTAGTTTATGGGGTTTTTCTCGTGGCGGTAGGACAGTAGTGATCTTATTGAACCTACAAATATATATGAAGCAAATTTTAAAAGTAGTGGTTTTTCTCCTGGTGATAGGACAGTACGTCCCATCAACGACGATGGGACCGTTAACCAGCCTCCCCACTATTAACGTGCCAGGGGTACAGAGAACCTGCTTATTTTGAGGTAACTTCTCATCCTCGTACTCGAGGTGGCTCCTTCCTGAAGGAAGGAGCTCCAGTAAAGCAAATTCTAAACAATAAAAGTTGTGAACCCTCCTCCAGTCTTTTATCTGACTCGTACACCAAGGTTCAATAGAAGTGTCAACAGCGCATTTAGAATATAGTACGAAAGAAGAAACCTAAAATTGGTAAGAAGTTACGAAACAAACAAAATATTAATCTTCCGATAGAGACAGAAGACTCTAAAGGAGGCGATAAGATTTGTTTGATGTACTTCTGTGCTCCAAGATAAATATGCCAAGGATCACTTGATGGGAGAGATAAGATGGTTTGGTGACCTATTTTCTTTTATGATCCGAAAAACTCAGGACGCGTGTGGAAATTGCTAAATTTGGCATAAACACCTTTTCTGCAAGACAAATATCATACAAAACTGTAACTGCAAAACGCATTCTATCCTTTTTTTATCACCTAGAAATGAGCTTGCAAGTTTTGTCAATGGTGTGAAGTAATAAGAAGTATCTGTGTATTATGTGTTGAAATCTTCTTTTATATAACATAAATCTGAAAACGCAGCTTAGCTCCATCTTTCTAGCGATGGCAACATCTTTGAAAGTCTGTCAATCAGCTACATTAGTTACATTACTTCATTACGTTTGAAGGTTGTTTTTAGATCTATTAATTCATCCCGATTGAAATAATGGGTTTATTTTCATGGTGAACTCTTAATATCCATTCACTCACACTTTGGCTTAGTTTTATAACGTCCCTTTTTGGAGCAACACGAGAGTTATTTTGGAACGGACCTCGTAATTTTAAACGGCGGTCAGATGAGGAAGGTGTGGAAAAGTTCTATTTCACACAAGCTTATCAGGAGAAAATATTGTTCCTTTTATATTCAGACTTCAAAAATGTAATAATTGATAGTGTACTTATCTGCGATCCAAATGATGACATGTAGTATGGGATTCAACATCTTTTATTTGCCTGTCGACATGGAGATAATATTGTACACTCAATAAATCAATGATTCACGCAGATAATGCTCGGCAGATAATGATACATTAATCACTCCTAAATATATTATATTCCTATAATGTGAGTGCACATGAGTTCTTTTACTTCAGCTCCCAAAAATGTGTGACACGTCACAGTGGGAGCGTCGCTGGTAGAACTGACTTTCTCGCTTACGGCAAGCAGTCAACTTGCAAGAAAGGTTAAAAGTTGAAGGAGGGTCCTCCCCCATCTGGCCAGGTCCTCACAGGGCTCAATGGACCGGCCTCTCTTACTTTTATCTGGAAGTTTGTAACAGAGGGCGACACCTGAGTTGGCACCCCCTCTCCTGACTTCTGCACCATACCAGCGAGAGGACGTTTAACCCCATAAAACGATTTAACACGCAACAGGCCCACATATACGGTGGATCTTCAGTGGAGTAGGGTTTCGAACCTGGAATCCTCCGGCCCGAGGCCGGGACCGCACCCCTAGGCCAACGCGGTCTCAATCACATACGCAAATCTTGGAATTCAAGGAATATGTTTGCTTTTATTCTTTGAAGTCAAAGACAATCTAAGTTATCACTATGAAGAAAACTACGTGATGTACCAATACGGACACTTAAATAATTATATTAACATTCGACTACACATGGCTTATTTTCAAACGGACCTCATTATATTGAGCCATGGTCAGATGCCGAGGTAGACATGACATGACGCCACCCCACACCCCTGGTGCCTATAACCTCAAGGGCTATCTAACCAATTGGGTGGGTGCAGGGTGAATGAGTACAACAATTTCCACCACAGGGCCCTGGGAACCCACGCGAATGCCACAGCCCGAACCACTTTAAATTCTCCCCTTTCCCATGGTTTAAACTTATGAAAAAACTTAAACTGGGGAAATTACTGTATCAGAACAAATATATGCCTTGTCTGGACAACACACTCTTAAAGAGTTTCACATTTACAGACAGAAATGATAAAAAAAAAACATTTAAACAACAGAACTTGATTAAATATAAAACATGCAGGAAACACACAAAAAAGTTTGGAAAATATACACAATTAAACACAAATATCAGAAAAAAAAAACTGTTCTGAATAAAAAATTGAACAAGGAAATAATAAAATAATAATAATATTAATTTTGACACAAATCGTTTGTACTGTTAGTATTATGGCAGTTGATTACACTTGTTCCTAAAACTCCACATTCTTTTGTGCTTATATCATATGCACGGTGAAAATTTCAGTGGAGAGCGATTCTAAGGATGTATAGGGAATTTGTATTCAAGCAGTTTTTATTTTTCTCAGATTTCCCTAGGGTTGTTCATTAGGAGTTTGTCTCTCTTGTTACTGTCTAACAGTTGCTTGACTGTATGAGGCAATTACCTATTAACAAAACGGACATAAACACAAACGGGTTTGTCCAAACAAGGTACAAATGCTGAAGACACAATCAGACTTTTTCAAATGTTTTCACTGGATGGCTTGCTGACAAGAAGGTTGATGTCGCTGAGAAAGGTTTACTAATGAAAAAAGAAACGGATTGGACCCTTGATTTAAAAGTTGATGTACTGGAGGCTAATCCCCTTCTCCAATCTTTCACACCACATCACTGGGAAGATGTTTGGTCATTGATAGATTTAACGTGCCCCAGGCCCCTATAGAAAGAGGTTTTTTTGGTGGTTCAGGTTTCGACCCTTCTGCTGAGGATCGAGAAAAAGCAAGACTTCACCACCAGAACAACGTAGGAACATAGAAATTCGTTATCTCGAACAAGCGTAAATCATATACAAGGCATGGCTAAAAATAACTGGACTGCTGCTTTAAAACTTTTAATCTTTCCACAATTTTGATACTATCACTTTCTATACACTTCCCCTCCTCGAACCCTACACCGCTGCGTACGAATTTTCCCATTTTTCGAAACAGTGTTTTAGGTCATTTCCTGTAAGTCCTTTTATCATCAACATCGCTTTTGTTTTCATCGCATCTATATACAATCTCATAGATTTTAACGCTGACTTGACTACGGAGAAAAAAGAGAAGTCGCACGAAGCAAGATCAGAAAAACAGGGTTGGTGTTCTACAACGGGGATCCCAGGTTTGGCTAAAATCGTCTTGCCACACTGAATTGTGTGTGCTGAGGCATTCTCAAGGTGAAGATGTCATGATTTGTTTTCTCACAGATTGTTACGTTTTCTCCGATCCGTTCACTACTGGCCCCAACTACTACACTGATTTCGGCAATTTTTATGCCAAATGAAAGCTTATGATCCCTAGATATGTCATCAATGGTCGCCTGTCCTCCACCACCCTAGATTTTCGATAGAAATCGAAACAAGTAATACAAAAAAAATTTTAAAAGTCAATTCCTACTTAGGTGATTCGAGATATATTGAAAAATGAACTGCGCATGCGCAAAGATATGGCTTAAATGTGGAGGAGCTTCGATGTTACCATGGGCCATCCATATACCCAAGAACCAACTCTGTAATGCTAATAGTCTTCGAGATATAATGAAAAACGTACTGCGCATGCGCAAAGATAGGGCTAAAATATGGAGGTGCTTCGATGGTCCCATGAGCTATCCATATATCCAAGAACCAAGTCTGTAATGTTAATAGTTTTCGAGATATAATGAAAAACGTACTGCGCATGCGTCATGCAAAATATGAAATGACAGACAGTCACACAAGAAAGCGAATTAACATCGCATTGTCATCTAGTTCTGAGCTATGTTTAAAGTTTTAAGTCTCCAGCTCATCGGGAAGTTAGTTTAAACTCGATTGCAAAATTTGAGCAAGATATATAAATAAATATATATATATATAGGGAGAGTGTGAACTAATAGTAGGAATTGAAAAAATATTGCGTCACTGTGCATTCTCTATGGGGGAAAACCTTCAGTCAGTCCCCCAGCTCCAACCACTGGAGCGATTTCGACAATTATTATGTCTTATCAAAGCTTTTGACCCCTAGATATGTCATCAATGGTCGTCTGTCCCTACCCTCCATTTTCCACAAACATAACTTTGGCAGAATACCTCACCCTCTACAACCGCCAATTTATTTCGCCAATTTGCAAGCTTAGCCACTTAGGCTATTAATATTACGGGCGATCAAACTGGTCGCCGAAGGCGTCTATTCGTTCATGATAAAAATATTGCGTGTAAATGAAAATAATATTTTCCATATTCTTAACAGTGGCGTAGCAAAAGCAAGTAGGCCTCGGGCAAACTACGGCTTTTTTCGCTCCCTCCCAGTCGTCATCAGTGGCCTTGCAAGAGTAATTGGAATCCAAGGTTTATGGCACTACTTTTTTGCATCTTCATCATACTTGGCTTCAAAATGTGACATGAATGCACTTATGTTTTGTCTCCAGGAGCTTCTATACCCCCCTTGCCTCCCCGGTTGCTACGTCTCTGGTTCTTAAACGAAACATAAACTTTAATATCATCGTTATTATATAACACTTTATATTGTGTGGGAAATGTTATGCTATATCTAAGCAGTGGTTCTCACTTTACAGCTTTTTGAAATCGTTTTTTTTCAATCCAAGGAAGTTTGGAGAGAGGGAAGCCAGCCCATGTGTCGTCCTCGTCATCTGACCGTGGTTCCAAATTACGAAGTCCGTCCCAAAATAGCCCTCGTGTTGTTTCAAAACGGCACGTTAATATGCCTAAAACTAAACTAAATCATCCTATATACCGCATAGTAGTAGCTAATACTAACAAGAGGCGGATTGAATCACGTCGGTCATTTTTCACTTTAATCTGGTGCCAATCGTTATTCCATAAAATAACTAGCTAAACTATCCAATACAATTGAGTTTTGCGTTTTAACTGACTTGATGAGTTATTTCAGGAAATAACTAGGTAGTCCATGAAATAACGGATTCCATACTTTAATAATAACGTTAATAGCTCAATTATTTTTTAAAAAAAGGAATAACTTTAAAGATATTTATAAATATTGAGGACCAGGCTAAATATAGGCCAAAGAATAATTTTGTGGCCACATAAGAATTTCTAAAAAGTTCTAGAAAAAGACAAATAAAGCATTGCTAAAACATAGAAACTTTGCACACTCAATTGGAAAAATAATTTTAACTTCTTGTTGCTGGATGCAAATGATAATTTAACAATTATAAATTTTATGAATATTGCCAGATGAAAACGATAAATTCCATCCGTTCATTGCAAACGATTTGCGAGCGAATTTTATTTTTAACAACAACGATCCCTTATCACTAACCACAGAAAATTAAGCCGAAACCAGCGGGAGTGGTTCCCCTAAACTTTTTCGTATACTCCTAACAATATGGAGAAAACATAAGCTAAAAGGCAGCAAAACGAACAAGCGTCCCTAACGCAGTGGAGAAAAAAAAACTTGGAGGCGAAAGGCGTGGTTAGAAGCGGAAAGGATTAGCGCAAGTGAATTGCGCAATTACGCAATAACGGCCTCGCGTCATTGTGTGATGATAAAAGACAAATAGGCGATTTGAACACCTTCTTTTTCGACCGATTGAAACGAAAATTGTTAGCAGGCCTCATACCAATTTTTATTTATCAAGGCCGTAGGGTTTATGAGTTATAGTATTTAGAAGTATGCGATTATACAGACCGACAGACAGTCGAGCCTTTGACGGATTTGGCCCAAAATTTGATATGGACCTACATTCATGATGGTAAAACTGTGTACCAAATTTTATCCATCTAGCTATTCAAGTTTTTGAGTTATAGTGTTCACATGAACGCGGATAGACAGACTTCCCTTCGAAGGATTTTCTCCAAAATTTGATAGAAACCTACAAATTATTTGTCAGTGTCATATACCAAATTTCATCCCCGTAGCTCGCATAGTTTTCGAGTTATCGTGTTCACAGACAGACATAATTCTAAAATTGTGTTTTTCGGACTCCGCGAGGTCCAAAATGTGGAGATTCGTCAAAATCTCGAGCTCGAATGTTTTGACGATTTCAATACTCTCTCTTTGCATACTTCGTATACGAGAAAGTAAAAAAAAGTCATGATTCTGTTGGGAAAGTAGATCAAAGCAAGATATTAACCTATGGGGAATCGGAAACCTGGATTTCCCCCGATATCTAGGCTACAGAGAGGCCCTAGAGTTTTAAATCAAGAAGAAAGTAAGCTGACATCCACTCACTGATTAGGAATCTTTTTCTTTCTTCTCCACGCACTATATTTTTCAAACTGAGGATGTCGGAAAAAGGACGAAAATTCTTAGGGGAAATCCATACTTTTATTTTTCATGTTCTACATCTTTCTTGTGGATTCTTTGTATTAGTAGATGAGTATATCGTACCGCTTCATCACGTACCGCGTGAAACGTGTTTCGGTGTAAACTCATTTGTCTTCACAGGGCACAACCTCAGTGACGTGCCGGGTCTGCATTTGCACGTAGCCACGAAAAAATAGAACAAAGGAAAAATGGTCTATATTTTCATTAAACCAACGAGATTGTTCTCCCCTCAGCTCTCTCGAATACTAACAAAATACGGTACATTTTATGCTCCATAATACCGTGAAGAAACTGAGTACAGTAGAGTATCGATAATTCGAGGTGGACGGGACCGGGCCTACCTCGAACTATCGAAAACTCGAATTACCGAAATCATAAAATTTATTAAATAAATAAACGGAAATAAAAGCAATTTTTTTATTTCAGTGTAGTATATTTAAATGAAAAATGTACTTGCATATTATTACATTACTGCTGATAGCAACAGTTTAACTATATCTTAAAATAATTGTCAATTATTTTTTGTTGAAACATATTGCTCCTATATATAGATCTTACATATATCCCGTTTTCTTTGGGAGGGAGCATTTCTGCAGGTGGCTTCGGGGTGCGCAGTGGACATATGACCCGCCGAATAACAATAAAAACCTGATGCAGTAATTCTTTCACGTGTTGGTCATTATTTGGGAGCTAAACTGATTTTTTTCACTAACTCGGATTTACGGAAAACTCGAACAATCGAGACTCGAATTATCAAGGCTCTATATACTGTATAGATTTTGGCTGTTTTCCTTTCCACTGATTGGGTCTAAAATCAGTGGCGTAGCTGTAACTTTTGCCTCCCGGAGCGAAGTTGGAACATGCTGCCCTCCTTTAGTTAGTTTTTCTTAGTTTCTGTCCTACATAGGGCACATAAGCCTAAAAAAATGTCCAAGAAGAAAAATATATTAGCAAAGTAATTCATCGTTTGAAGCCCCGACCTCTGCATGTAAGTTGTGAAATCACACGTCCACCATTAATCCTTCCTTCACATATTGGCAATTTACCGACAAAAGGCGAAAATTATGAATTAATTGCATTATTTAATTATTTTAACGTAGGACTACGTTCCTCCCATTGGGGTCTCAGGAAGGAATTTGATTCACAGGCCAAAACGCCACAAAGAACGTTGTATGGGAGATCCTCTATATCTCGGTAACTACATATGTTTTTAACATAACTAATGTCTTATTTTAGAGATATAGGGTAACAACAGAAGTTACAAATAAAAAAAAAAATTGAAAATCGGAAACGAATCATGCGAGTAAAGTAGTCCTACGCCTTGAACATCAGCGGCTGTTTGAAAAAGACAGCCTCCCGTCGTTTTTTTTATGTACACAATGAATGAGATAGTGCCGCTGCACTTCTATGCTTATAAAAGGCAATGTTTGTGTGCGTGTATGTGTGTTTGTCTGCGATGTCCATACGAATCTATCGGACTTACAGCCATGAAATTTGGCACACAGGTAGTCGTAATGGTGACTGAATGCACCTCGAAGCCGAAATTTTAAAATTTAATCTAGAAAATTTTTTATTTAATGTTTTGTGTTGTTTCGGTTGATTTTTCGCACTAATTTATCAATAGCATGATTTTGGATAATTGTACGAAAAAGATAGATACACCATCGAAAAGAGCACGCGATTTCCGTTCTAATGAAGTTAATTTTGAATTTCTAACGTAATTTACTGAATTTTGAGAAATTTTTAAAAAATAGTCAGTTTTGCCATCGGAATGTTATTTTTGTTTTTAAATTTGTTGCATCCGACTTTCTAATAACACTATTATTTTCAATTTTTTTCTCGGCTTATAACTAGAACGGTTCTGTCGGATTTAAAACAAGAAATAAGGGTATAAATCTTTAAAATAGCTTTTCCTGCTTTTTTTTAAAATTTTTCCTGGGCAGTTGAAAGTTATTTTTCTCGAGATAATTTTCTCCCGCGACACTTTTCCGGAACGCAGCTGGCTATGTGATTGGTTGAAGGGGAGGTGACGTCATAACCTTGAATTGGGTGACTGATTATCATTTTCGGCAGTATCTTAACGTATTTATTCATCTCGCATACTTTGCTCGCAGTATAATAATTTTCACTTAGCAATTTTTTAATATTGTTTATCACGAAAAAAAAAAAAAAAATAAGCGGGAAAATCAATAATGTGTATCTTTTGTTTTGATTTTGTTTTCAAAACTTTTTCATGTCATTGTGGGAGGCGTACTGCTAGTAGTTTATAAAATTGTTTCCACCCTTTCGAAGTGCCACCAGGGGAGGACCGTTCCCTCCACCCCCTTTAGCTACGCCACTGTCTAAAATTTGATACAGACCACATACCAAATTTCATTTGTCTAACGATTCGGGTAATCCTGTCTAATTTCGAGTTATTGCGTCCACATACTCACAAATATACAGACCGACAGACGTTTAACCCTTCAAAGGACTGAGCCAAAATTTGATACAAATCTATAATTCTAATCAGGGTTGCCATATTGGCCTTTTGAAGGCCAAATTATGGAAATTTGGCCTTTTTTTCAAAGCTCTTGGCCTTAGGAATTTTCATTTGGCCTTAAATTCATTTTTGGCCTTTTTTGGCTTTATTTTCGTTAATGACTTTTAGAACAATTTTTAATTATTTATTCCATTGTTCTTTAATAAATTTTTGATATTACACATTTCAAATGATATATAATGATATGTCAAACAAAATAGCTCCTGAACAGAACAAGGATGTTTTAAATTTCTTTTACGTAAATTTTAGTTTAATAATAGAACATTGAACATATGCCTACCAAATGGGATTCGTTTTCATGAAGGATAGATGTTTTTCTAATAGTAAATGACGTTTTCAATCAATATGTCAAATTTGGCCTTATTTTTAAGAAGGTTTGGCCTTGTTTTGCTATTTTGATCTGGCAACCCTGATTCTAATGCTAAATCTATATGCTTAATTTTATCAATCTACAGTCCCGATCATTTGAATACCCTCATTTAAAAACTTTGCCATATTTAAAAAAATGGGTAAATATTTATTATCATTACAAATATAAGGTTATGGATTAAATTTTCATCTATAATATCAAAATTATGAAAATTTTTTTAAATATATTAATTACAGAAAATACTAATTATTGATACGCTAATTTTTTAAATTTTAAAGTGGAGTAAAAATGGTTTTTGTGCGCTAACATGGTCTGAAGTTTTTGAGAATAAGAGTCAAAATTTCTACTATTTTTAATTAAAATCTAATTAAAATTTTTAAAAGCTCTTTCTTAGTGAAAACTTATTATTCAAGAAGTAACTATCTGCCAAATTTGGTAGTTCTAGGTATAATGATTTGTCCTGTAGATTTTTTGAACGATTTTTGCTTTATGCATGTCGCAATTTATTAAAAACAATAACATGTGTAAAAAAAACCCAGCAATAACATCAAGCAATCTACTAATATTCTTGAATTTATTCATCAGTAATATTTCTCCAGAAATTAATGATTTATAACAGACTTCTCAAACTACGGTTTTATCTCGGAAAGGATAACCTACATTATTACAGGATAACCCTACTTGGCTTCACAACAGGGCCGGATTAAGCCAACAGAGGAGGTGTTGCCTATAGGCAATTTAAGTTTCGGGGCCCACAATCCCCAAACCAGATATTTTTTATTGACTTTAATTTAATCTCTATATAAGCAATTTTTGAGCAGGGGTGGCGCCAGAAGGGGGACCTGGGGGGCAAGGCCCCCCCCCCTTCGGTGAAAATTTTTGTATCCCGTCGGAGAAAATTTTTGTACGGGGTATTCAACTGTAGTTGATAAATAAGAATCTGGTGAAAATTTGAGACCAATTTCATTACACTTGCCCCGGGGGCCGCGGGGGGCCCCCCCGCGGGGAAACCCCCCCCCCCCCCCGTCAGGCACTCTAACGCCATTCCTGTTTTTGAGTAACAAATATTATGACAAACTGAAATGTCGAATTATTTTTTTATCTGGACGTCTTCAAAAAAATTGCTAAAACTTGGAAATAAAATGATAAAAAAAATTACAAAACTTTTATAATAAAATTGCTAATATACAAAGTTTGTCAGGATTGTTGACTTGCGACACATTGATCTGCTAACGAATTTAAAAACATGTAAAATATCCCAAGAAATAACGTCCTGAAATTTACACGATACTTGATTTGCATTTCTGTAAATCCGAGTAGACAGCTCTTACAAATCAAATGAAAGCCATAAAAATAATAATAATAAAATAATAATCTCGCTGTCCCCAAAAGTTTCGGGGCCAATAGGCAATTGCCTATTTGGTAATTCGGCTCTGGTTCACACAAACACACACACAAAAAAACACATAGAAAGAGTCTATGTATTTCTGTCCGATTATTCCATATTAATAAGCAAAGCAGTAAAAAAAAGCATCTTAAGTTAAAATATATCGTTAAAAATTCCCTATAATTAGATTTAAATAAATTATTTTTTTACAAGCAATTAATATTTAACTGGGGTATCTATAAAAGGCAATGTTTGCGTGTGTGCGATGTCCCTACGAATCTATCGCACTTACAGCCATAAAATTTGGCAGACAAGTAGACGTAATGGTGATTCAATGCAGCTCGAAGCCGGAATTTTAAAATTTAGTCTAGAAATTTATTTATTTAACGTTTTGTGATGTTTTGGGTAATTTTTGACACGTTTACGGCTGTAGTATCTTTTCTAATGATCGTTGAAAAACAATCAACTCACCATCGGATAGAACAAACAATTTTCGTTCTAATGAAGTTTGTTTTGAATTTCCAACATAATTTACTGAATTTTGTGAAATTTTTAAATAATAGTCACTTTTATGGTAATTTATGATAAGGATTTCTTAAATTCTCGCATCTGACGTTCTAGCAACCCTATAATTTTCATTTTTTTTTTCAGCTTATAACTGGAACGTTTCTGTCGGATTTAAAACAAGAACGGTTAAAATATCTTATTTCGTTTTTTTAAAATTTATTTTCCCCTGATCAGTTCAAACAGTTTTTTTGCTAGCGAGTTTCTCTGGACTACCCCAGAATGCATTGTTGCTTCCTTGCAGGAGGTGACGTAATATGCTTTCATTCCCAGCCTGCATTTCTACAGTCCGATTCCTTCCGGTGACGTCATTACATTCACGTCATTGTCGAGAGGAAAAATAAGCGGGAAAATCAATAATGTGTATCTTTTGTTTTGATTTTGTTTTCAAAACTTCTTCGAGTCATTGTGGGCATTTTTTTTTTCCTTCGCATTTTGTCGAAGTCCTGACTCCACGCGCAACGCCGTGCGCGTATTGCTAGTTTTATCTATGTACATTTTTGGGGTCGAGAAAAATTTTTTGGTATACGCATGAGGTCGAGAAATTTTCTGGTAGATGAAAAGGGGACACGAGTGAGAAAAGTTATTTTTTTTTAATTCGTAAATTTAGAATGCGTTTTTAACATAGTTAAGGAGCATTCTTGAAATTTGAGATCGCAAAACTATACACTTAGTTAAAAATGCAGAAAAGAATTTTCAAATGATCGGATTGTGGTAATATTTTAACTTCAATATTAATTGCTATGTTCCAATTCCAAAAAGTATTTTAGCTAATATAATATTGTAAATATTTCATTCAATTTTTGGCAACATGTTAAATTAAACTGATACAGTGTGTCTGTTAAGAAATACTGCAGGTATTCGAGGTATGAAATAAAAGTAGATTTGATATTTATTTTGCCAGCTTTATTTTATTGACCTAGATAAACTTTTCGCTAATTCTCACTGAATAAAAATATAGTGAGGCGACTATTTGCATAAAAGTAACATTTCTTATGTATAGAAATATCGAATAAAGAAATTAGCAGGCAGAATGCAACATATTAAAAGTTAATAGTAATAAATCTTCAAATCTGAAACACAGCCATTCCAACATGTTTATTGATTTTTGAACTTATTTTTGCCAAACGATTTCACAAGATTCACTTACGCGACAGCAATTAAATATGACGTCCACGGCAAATAAACGTTTTGAAGTAAAAAATTATGACGCCACGAACTGTTATTTTGTAAAACTATTTCAAAATCTGACATTGCCCCACCTGCGAGTGAGAACCAGTCGCACAGTGAAACTATTTGCGTATTTCGGATACATTAGCGCGTGTTGGTCATGCTGCGAATGAAATTGAATGTATCTGTACTGCCCTCCTAAGCTCAAAAGGCGTATCTCAATTTTAAGATTTTTCGTATTTAGTAATGTTTGTGAGCAGCTCGCTAACATTGCATTTTGACAGTGGCGAATCCAGGGGAAGGGCCATCGGGCAGCAGCCCCCCCCCCAGAGCTAAACCAAAATTCTTGATTTAATTTAAAATTACTACAACTGATCTTAATTTTCATTTTAAAAAATAGTAATAAAATCGTGACAACATTGTTTTCTGACTTGACAGGCTCGAAAATTTTCCTGCTTTTCTAGTCATTCCACTTGCACTTGTAGCGTTGACGCGGTCGAAAACATTTTTTGGCCAGTTATTTCATTTTATTTTTTATTTAATTATCGAAAGTTTTGTAGTGTTCTTTATTATTCTTATTGTCAGGAGAGGAAAGCCTGTAAAGTTAAAGTGTTTTGGTTTATATAAGCCATGAGGTTTGACATTCGTCACTACGATACAAAATTTTTATGACCT